>APFE031123388.1:49786-185690 GCA_000404065.3 Pinus taeda
CACATGTTTTTTGGACGCGATGGTTTTCGGTCCATGGTTTTGGACGCGATGGTTTTCAGTCCATGGTATTGGATGATTCGGCATGTATAAATATATATTGTAACATTGAAAGGAACATAATGAAAAATCAAGCTGGTAGTCCTGGTTTTGGGATCCAGTGGCAAATCTCTGTGTATACGTGTTTTATGTGTTATGCTCTCGCATTTTTATTTTTCCTGTGATTTAGAATTCGTATGCAGGTAATTTCTGTACGGGGTTTAAACGTACAAAAAGGTCAACGATCTTGAAATGACCTTGGCACAAATGGTCAAAGGAATGGAAGGCCATGGAAGGATATTAAGGAACTCCATGTAGAGATTCACGAAATTTAGGAGACCATTGAGTCAGGGTCTTACTCCATTAAATTTGGAGTTGAGACTAGCCCAAGATCAAGAAGATTGAATGAAGGACTTGGAATACCTAGTAAGTCACTTGTGGCACTCCCAAGAGACTAGGCTGATACAATTATAGTATTGAAGTACGTCGTATGGAAGAGTTCAAGAAGTTCATATATGAAGGTGAAGCTGAATAATTAGAAATATATGATGGGACAAGAATTGCTAAGGTACTTGGAAGCTTCTTTTGGGATGTGGAACAAATGTTAGAGAAAATGAAAGGTTTTTCTAAAGATACAAAGTTCAATGCAACAACCATGTATCTCATAAGAACAACGAAACTTTGTTGGAGGACCAGAGTTGATGACTTAGTAGCAAGTCAAATCACAGACATAACTGAGACATGGATGGAGTTCAAAGAGGCTTTGTATGCATAGTTTGGGCCAAGGAATCAAGAATGGGTGGTAAGGGATCACCTAAGGGAGTTAAAACATACCAGTAAGATCCATGTTTATATCAAAGAATTCTCAAGTATTATGTTAGAGCTTGGAGATATGCAAGAGAAGGAAATGTTATACCACTTTATCAATAGTCTCCAACCATGCACAAAGAAGGAAGTTATGAAACACGGAGTCCAACCTCTTACAAAAACCATCACCGCAACAAATAAACTTGTTGATTACCAGAAACATGGTAAGAATAAGAAGGAAATGCAGAGTGATAAGAGAAAGAAGAAGAAGAAGGACTAAGAGAAATCAAATACTTCCAAATATGGAAAACTAGCAAGTGTATCCAAAGAGATGAAGCCTATATATTGTTAGATCTACAAAGATGATCAGTTGGAAAGAATTTTCTCAGTCAAGCATAAGTTGGGTTCTTTGGAGTAGCAAGATGCAGTTAAGTTTGGTATGTTGCAGGTACTAGGGTTATTATCATCCCATAAGAAGAAAGTGGAAAGTAAGGTTAAGGAGAGAACCCAGTTGGATTTTGTTCTATTAGAACTAGGAGGTATCTAGGTGACAACAATAATGGATAGTGGGGCTACCCAGAACTTTGTGAAGGAAGAAGTCACAATAAAACTTGGTATTAGGGTCAAGCCTAATAAGGCCTTTTTCAAGGCTATCAAATCTTAAGATATGTGAGTGATTGGTTTGATAGAAAATGTGCCTATCTACATGGGAGATTAGTAGGTAAAGGTGGTACCCCTACATTATGGTGATGACATGTGTAACCTAAGTTAGAAGATGAGAGATGTGACTTTAGGAGCACATGTGCTAGAGGTTGCAGTCAATTAGATCATCTTAAGGGACTTCATCATGATAACGATATTCAATAGGAGAGGATTGGAGGGTTGTAACTAGACTATTTCCATGATGGTAATAACTTTGAGTGGGGGAGGATGTTAGGAACTAGAGTTGGGTGAATATTTAAACAAGGTGTATCCCATGGGTGACATACCCATTACCAGATTTGTGACAAAAATAACATAATAAATGTGACAAAGGAGGATATTGGACGAGAGTGCACCAACACAATTTGTTAAAAAACCAACAATTGTGGTTTCCATTGGGTGCATGTGGGAAGCTTTGTGGCACAATGGATGTTGGTGACCAAGCACCCAACTTTGCCTAATGATGGGAGAGGATTCCTAAGATGACATCATGAGGAGAAACATGGGAACCCAAAGATATGGACCAAAACACCCCTAAATGAGCAACCACGTAGTGGACAAGGTTGGCCTGAGATGAGTTGGATCAAGGAATGGTGCTTTAGTGGAATGATCATGGATCGAGTCCACAAGATGAGAAGCTAAAATTGTCACTTAAAATTACAACTCAGCACAAGCCAAAATTTGGCATTGACTGAGAAGACTTGGGCAAGACATGCCAAATGCACCAAAGACAAGACAAGTCGAGGGCATCAGCTAAGAGGAAATGAGTTGAGGGTGGCTAAGATGGAATGGCGTTAGCATGACCGAAGGGACCTAATACCTAGGTAATCTAATCTACATGAAGGGGTGGAATATTAGAACATAACCCACATGAAGGAAGGGGCACGTTGTATGGACTTATGACTCAAAACATGGAATGAACCAATGAAATAAACAAATGGGAAGAACCAAAGAAGCTCATACAAGTTGCTTGGAGAAGGAAAGAAGTGATAGATGGAAGGGAGAGTCAAGTATAACTGTTTGAGCTCAGGGTCATGCAAGGAATTAAGGCAAAGAAGAGCCAATTGAAGCAACCCACCTGAGAAGGGGAGAAAGCCCATCTTGAAGGAGGGGCGACCCACAGTAGGGGAGTAGGGTGGCCGGTGGGGTCATCAAGTTTGGTATTGATTTTCTTTGCACATTATATGTATTTTATCTTTGATATTTGGTTGGACAAAGCCATTGTCTTGAGGAATTATTTTACATATACATTTTAATAAACGAAAGTTGTTGGAGGGTTGTTTCCTCTAAAGTTGTGCATGATTATCATGATGATGTTATCTTGCATATGATGTTCATGATTTTTATTAATTGAAGATTATGTTACAATGTTATTACTATTTTAAGTTTTATGGATTCCACACATTAATAAAATATAGGAACAACATGTGTAATACATTGTGAGGTGTAGTCTGGGTGAAGTAACATCATAATACTCTAGTTAGTTTTGAAACACAATAATTCCACACATTCAAGGGATAACAGTGTGCCTAAGAGATTCCTTCTGACCCTAGGAAGCCCTAGGGTTGTGACAGGTGGCATCAGAAATGATAACCACTTTATACCAAGAAGAGGGAGAGGAGATGGAAGTGTTTCCCTCTTACCACCCACAAGTGGTATTAGAACAAATGTATCTTCTATTTGTAGTTTATTAGAGGATGTGGATTTTTTAATTGATTTCCAGGTGGGAAAAAGTGTTTTGGCTATTGGTTCTTGGTACAAGTTACAATTGGGAAATATGAAGTGAGCATAACAAGATCACATTCCACAAGAAGCAGGTCACAACGATGAACATTAAGTCTAGCCTAGTGAACCAAAATGAGGTGGCATTATCTAGGAAGGTCAAGGATCTTGAAATTACCTTTGCATGGATGGTCGAATGAATGGAAGGTCATGGGAAGGAGTTTAGGAACATAAATTAGAGACTTAGAATATTAAGGAGATCATTGAGTTATGGTCCCGCTCCATTGAATTAGCAATGAGACAAGCCAAAGATCAAGATGATTAGATGAAGGACTTAGAAGTTTAGGTGAAGTCACTTACGACACTCACATGAAACTAGGTTCATTCCATTGTTTGATGATTTTTTAAGTTTGACCAACTTCAACAAACCAAATCCTAGAATCTCATTATCACAATGAGATAGTGAGGTTGTGTGCTAAAAACTTTTCAGTTTCAAGTTTATTTTTTGTGTTTTATGTCTTATTTTTGTGTTTTATAATGCAAAAATAAACAAAAGAAAATTTACATCAGAAAGTAAAAGGAAGATATATACATGAAATATAGATCATTTACAACTGAAATGTGGTAAATAAGTAAAAGAACAAAAATGAAAATATAAATTAGATTTAAAATAAGTAGCGAGCTAGTCAAAATTTGGGCTAAGAGGCCCTAAATTATATATAGCATAAGATGTGACCTTCGGCAAAGCATAATGATAATATTGTTGAAAATAAATATTTAAAGAAGATAGATGCAAAGCAATAAAGTTGTACTAAATAATGGCCAGTTTTATTAATTGATAAAGAGTACAACCAAGTCCTGAAGGAAAGCTTCTGTAAAATCTTATGACCAATCTTATCACAAAATACTGCAATGCAAAAATAATCATATACAATAGCTTGAGGACAAGCCAGAATGACAACAAATTAAAATCCTTCATGCAAATATGAGTATGCGTAGCTTGCTTTCTAAAAAATGGATAGTTGTTAGCACTGTTAAAAATAACTAGACCTTCAAGAAACAACAAATAAATAAACAAGACTCAAGATACTTGAATATTTACTTAGAAATATTGATGGAGTTACCTAGTCTCTCACCCCTTAGTGAAATATGATTTTTGTCACCATCAGGATTAGCCTCTAAATTGTAAGAAATTAAAATAAGGATCCGAGTTCTTACTGATAGTAGCCATACATATTTCTATGTATTGAATTTGTTGAAAAATAATAAGGGTGGTTTTTTTTTAGAGGAGGGTTTTCATCCAAAAATATCTTGTGTCATCTTGTGTATGTTTGTTTGGTTTTTTTATGGTTTTCATGTGTTAATCATGGTGTAGTTACATATTCATATATGTTATTTACTAATTTGTTTAATGCATTATATGATATGATCTACAGATGGGTTAATGTATGTTGTGATTTAGTAATTGGAAAAATGTTTAGAAATTAATAAACATTGTCTCTAATGATTCACCTCCCCCTCATAGTAGTGATCACATTTCCAACAATTGGTATCAAAGCTAATGCTTTTGTTGCAGCTTCACTGCTGGAAGGTAGATCATGGGAAATCAAGCAGATTGTGTTGCAGATAGAGTTCCTATTCTTCATGGATCAAATTATACTCTATGGAAGGTGATATTGGAACCATACTTCATTGATCTTGATGAGAATGTATTGCTCACATTAGAATATAATAAATATGATGAATCCAACGAGGAAGACAAGAAGATAATTTTGAAGACCCTATTAGATCATGATGCTCAGTTGCAGGGCCTATCTTTGATGATTTGAAAGTTTTGCAAGTGTTGGAGAAGTTGTGGAGTAGTTTAATGGCTTTGACATCAATGTAGTTGATGGATGGTATTTAAGTCAACCTAGCTTGATTTGTGATGATGTTGGAGTTGTGACAATGGTCGTTTGGAGTGTTGCAGTGGCTACAAAGGGTCCCTGAGATCTTATAGAAGGTTGTTAATTAATGGAGAAAGTTTGGATAGCTTCTGAGCTAAGGAAATTTGATTTTGACCATCCTCTACCCCAAACACATGGAGCTAAGACTATGCATGTAGTTGAAGGGCTCCAACCGCATGGAGCTAAGCCCGTGCATGCAGTTGAAGGGCTCCAACTACATGGAAGAAGACTTATCCATGCAGTTTCAACCTAAATTCTGTAGAATTATGCATGTGGTTGTGTCTTGAACTACAAATTTCTCTGGATTCCTCACGCACTTTACAAATTTCTCTGCTTTCCTTACACACTTTACGAATTTCTCTGATTTCCTCGAGTATATTGAAGTGTTAATTCATATTTTAATTGCCATAGGTGTAAGCTAACTTCTAGGAGATGCTTAAAAAGAATAATATTCATTGTTAAGTGAAGTTAATGGCTAGATTAAGTCAAGGACTAATGAACCATACCACTTCCAACATATGAATAAACCTCCACTATAGAATAGTAATTATTGATTTAACATTTACAAAATATTACAAATAGATGGAGATCATGAGGTTATTGGTTGGTTCTCTTTAGAAGAAAAAGTGATGGTTGTGTGAGCTTGGAGAGTATGAGTGAGAAAAGAGTTGTGTGTGCAAGTTGTGCAAGGAATTCTACATAAAATATTCAACTATTCATACCGATAGGAGATGGAAGTAGAAGTATGATTCAGCTAGGATTTTATGCAACAATATGGTTATCGAGTAAGAAATGATTGTAGATCATTTACTATATGCTTTCTCATTATATCTTTATAAAATTGTCTTTTATGTATGTAGCATGTATTATTGAAGGGGTTTTGCAGTGCTTGAGTGAGTTGTGTAGAATTGTTTCAGTGATATTGTTATGATTGTTTGACCCTATATTGCTAGAGATTGTTGTGTTGTTCTAGTTGAGCAGTGCATATTGACCATAGATTGAAAATGAATGAAACAAGGGTCACATAGAAGAGAGGTGTGGGGGCTCCACAACATCTAGTACAAAAAACATATTTCTTTATGAGTCCAATCAAAGTTGTGTGAGGCTCATTGGTCGTGGTGGCTTCCAGCATATGACGATTCATAGAGTCATGAGAAGAGGATTGTAACACCCTCCTCCCACATTTATCTAACCTAACTGGTCCACTAGGGTAAACATGTGATGAAGAGTTACTATGAAATGATTCAACACCCCCGGTATAGTTAAGGAAGTGGAATTGACAAAACAAAACCAGACTAGCCTTCATTAGGAGCTGCAGAACCTTTAGGAGCCAACCAACCCATCCAAGTGTCCAACCCTTGAGAGAACTTGATGTTTTGTTGAACTAGATGCCTAGTTTCTCCCATGACAATCTCTCTATGAGTCTGAAACCCTCCAGTCACTCCAGAAACAAGTATCCCATGTGACCGTGGCCTTTTTTAGGCAGTTCTGTGCCAGCATCCTAGATTTTGAGCCACCTTTTCAGGGCCAGGACTCAGGCCTCTGCCCATAACTTTATGAAACTTCTAGAAATGATAAATAACAAGATGACAAGGCCTCGAATGTGAAAATTAAACAAGGAATTGACCTGAAAAAGCCTAGCCATGACAGGAATTCCGTCAAACACATCATGAACATGTAATATATAGGTCATAACAACAAATTTGAACATAGAGACTTCATAATTATATGATATCTGTCAAAAAAGTCTGATGCTCTCTCATAGTAGCTGCATTATCATCTATTAGGTCATACATTTGTTATTCATTAATTTACTAATCAAAACATGATGAAAGCCATGACTAAGATGTGTCATTAAACCATGCTTACAAATAGCATATAACTAGTAGAATAACAATGATAGAACAACCATTAAAGCCACATAATAACAAGTACATTTACACATAAAACATAAGAGGAAAATAGCTCTTATTAACATATGCAAAATACAATGAAGTTAGGGACTTCCACGTACCACCGACCATATATTGGGTTGAACCAAATCTTTCTTTCACCAAATCACCCTCATGCCATATTCCAGACATGAATGTGGCACTTACAACAAAACAAATAGGCTTCCTTAGGCTTTAACGCAAACCACCAAGGGATTCCTAGGCTCATGCCCTCATCTATACAATCAGGCGTTATGGCAATCCCGCCAAGGGATTCTTAGGGCCAAACAAGAAACATACAATACCAAGCTTTACCATAATCCCACCATATATTAGTCCAGGGATAACTAGGCCTATAAACGCATGGATGCCTCCAAATCGCTCCACATAAACCGTGAGGAATTTGTTTGTCTCCACCTCTAGGCTTTATCGTATATCTCGCAATTCACCGGTCGAGGATTCATAGGCCTAACGAGGATCCACCCTCTAGGATTTACCATATATCCCGCCATTCATTATTCAAGGATTTCTATGCCCAATGAGGGTATACACAATCAGGCTTTGCTACGATCCCACCTTCACTAGTCCAAAGATTCCTAGGCCTTTTGTTTCTCCCTTGAGACCACCCCACTCAGTTTCAAAACCCTCCGGATATCCATGTCAACCAGATAAGAGAATCCCCTTCACACCATGACTATTCAGAAATGGCAAGATAAGGCCGAAAACCACTGTCACACCTGGACAAACCCATGCCAATGACAACAAAATAACCAAGTACACACATGTATGTACCATGCATGCCAAAACTGGCAAGGAAATCATACATGCAACTTGATAACTACAAGTAAACTCGTTGTAGCCTCTAGGTACCACTCCTCCTTGCTTGATCTTAGCTTCCCTTTGCTTTCTTTTTCCTTCCTTAGCTTTCCTTCCTCAAATTCGCAAGTGCTCCAAGAATGCCCTAAGTTTCCAAGAGTATGAGAGCGAGAGTAGAGAGAGAGCTCGAAGCTAAAATCAGAAAAAAGGTTGTGAACTAATCCTCAGAAGCCTTTTTATCAATGAGGCCTCTATTTTCTTCAATTTCCATTATTTTCCTTCATTTTCCTCCTCACATGCACCATGTGACCTTTCACCTTCCTTTTCTCCTAATTTCCTTTATTTTCATAAATAAAATACATATTAATGCCTCTTTCCTTTTAATCCTTTTCCATTACCTTTGCCAATTTCCCCTTAGCCATAATAAACCAAATGAAGATACACTAGGATGTTTTTCCCAACAATCAACTTGGAGTAAGTGTCCCATGACCTTGGTCTTTTTTTTCCTTTATTAACTTTATTAGATGTATTTTTAACCTGGGGTTGTTACAAACCCCTCCCATTAGGGGAACACCGTCTTCGGTGTTCAATGACACCTATAACCAACAAGACCGCTACAAAGAAAAACATACTACCCATGGAGCTTTATAAATTAGCTCGATGCAGTATTTAAAATGAACAACCTATTGAAAAGAAAACCATCTTGAAAAACATAACAATATGATACCCATACCACTTATTAGAGCTTTATAACACAACTCATTTCATTATTTACGCCCATATACATATATACATATACCAAAACTTATTGCCTCAACTGACAAACAAGGAAGGATACATAGCCCACATATGATCAACCATATCCCATGTCGCTTCATTGGGCCCAAAGTGCTTCCACTGCACTTTAATCTACTCAACTTCTTGGTTTCGAAGCATGATCATATTTCTCTGCAAAATATACTAAGGTTCCAACTAGAATTCTCCTTCTAGATCCACCTCCAATACATACCAATCAATAACATTATCAACACCCTTTACATATCTTTTAAGCAATGAAATATGGAAAACATCATGGAATTTAACCATCGGAGACGATGCAAGTCTGTAGGCCACTGGTCCAATCCTCTCAAGGATCTCTAAAGGCCCAAAATAGTGAGGTGCTAACTTTTCACATGACCTGATCCTCAAGGAGATCTTCTTGGGCTTGATGCACAAGTACATATGTTCCCCAACCTAAAACTCCTTAAACAACCTATGTTGATCTACATAACTTTTATGCATGTCCTATGTTTCCTTTAGATTATTCTTGATAACTTTCAATTCTTGTTCCATCTCTGCCAACATGTCTGGTCCTATCAACAACATGTTCAATGGATCACTCTGATTAATAGGAGTATTACAACTCCACCCATACAGTGCTTCAAATAGACTCATCCTTTGTGACTACTGATACACATTATTGTAAGTAAACATAAATAATGGAAGAAACTCTTCCCACTTCCACTGCTGAAGAATCACATACATGCTCAAAATGTCCTCCGGTATTTTTTTGACCTTCTTTGTCTGTCCTTTAATCTGTAGATGATAAGCTATGCTAAAGACAAACTATGTCCCCAAACCTACAAAAAACTCCTTCCACAACTTGGAAGTGAACTTAGCATCCCTATTTGACACAATCCTCTTTGGTACACCATGCAACCCTATTATATCTTTGATGAAGACCTGTGCTAGATCACTAGCTGAATAAGTAGACCTTTTTCGAATGAAGTGTGCTACCTTTTTCAATTTGTCCACCACAATCATAATGGAATCATGTTGCTTAGAAGTCCTTGGAAAACCTATAATCAAATCCATGGAAATGACCTCCCATTTCCACTCTGGAATCAGAATTGGTTGTAGTAGACCACCTAGATGTTTACACTCTACTTTTACCCATTGACAATCTAAGCACCTAGCCACAAACTCTGCCACTTCCCTCTTTAGATTCAGCCAATAATAGAACTTCTTCACTGCTATGAATGTCTTTTGATATCCTGAGTGATTTGAATATGGCTTAACATGAAATTTCCTCAAGATAAGATTCTTTAGCTCACTATTGTCCGACACGTATACGACTCCCTAGCTTCATGCCACATCTTTCTAGAGTTGATAGATATCAACTCACTATCGCGATATTCCTTTACATTATTCCGATCAAAGGTGTCCCACCACTTGCACCTAAGATAACACATTGGAAGGAATATAAGTCCACTTGAATGATCTCTTGTATCTTTCCAAAATAACTTGTCCCTACACTAGGTTTTAATTGTGGTGGCCAACACACCTATATTGGTCAAACTCAACTTCCACTCTATAGTCTTGTATCATGCCTCCATCATCGACATACTCCATGCGAAAATGATGTCTAAGTTCCCCCATAGATGGGAACAAATGCACCTATAAAAAAGTGAAAAAATCACAGTGTCATGTGTCTAATAACTCGAACACAATTAAAAATGTGTGTGTGTGTGTGTGTGTGTTACAATTCAAAGGTGCAATATGAATTCATTATAATTCACATTGTACAACAAAATTGCTGTTCCCGGCTGAGTATACTGTAACTTGTTGCCAAGTCTAAAGGGAGGGGTGGTAGAAGCATACTTTTGGCTTTTGAATAAGGTATAAGTGATATGAGCATCATCCCCTAGCTCATCATTCTAAAATGCATATAATAACATTTCCTCCATTGCAGTGGTATCCCGTAAGTAATCATCCATACCAACCTCCATTTGATTGCCTCGATTGCCAGCTTGTGATGAAGAACTACTATTTTTGTAATCATTCCTAATTAGTGAATCTGGACATAGTGGGAATTGAATAGGTGGTTGATTCAACCATTCTTTGTATGCTTCCTATCTTATTCTTTCTCTTAATGCAACCTTCTTTTGAGTTGACATTATAATGGGGTGCTCTGGAAAATGGTAGGTGGGTCAATCATCACCACTAGAATCATAATTTCAAAAAATATTGAACATCATTAGTACAATATTAATGATGTTATTAAGCACGTAAATACAATTAGTTTGTTGAAATTACTTTATACCAAACAATTATTACCATTGTTGATCTAGGATTGTGGCTAAAATATGTCATGTTCCAATTGCTAGGGTGAAGAGACTGTCCATTTTCATCTACCAATTGCTTGTGATATGTTGCTCCTAATAAGAACTTCGATGTTTTTGAAAATATGGAGTAATATTTTTTTGCATCTGAACTCTACTCTGAATCAAGTTCCTACAAATTTGGATACACTTTTATTTAAATTGACATGGATTTAAAAAAATAATAATTAAATAATCGAAATAGAAATAAAATCTAAACTTATTGGAGATGGAAAGGGAGAACTCTGTGAAGGAATTTGATCAACAATGTGGAACGAGATGGAATTTGAAGAATTGGCCATTTGATATTATTGATATTTTGTCCCTTCATATGAGAAAAATCAGAAATAAAAATTTATGTGCATATCCAAAATTAATCTCGACAACCATATAATAACAATATGAATTTCAATATAGTTTTCAAACCATTTTTCAAGAATAAGGTAACTTTAAGCTGAAAACATATACTATGAACTACTCTAATTCATGTGGATGCATCCTAAAGGTTAATTTGAGATTAATATGTCATTTTATGTGAAATTAAAATTTCATATAGCTTTTAAACCAAAATGGTACCCTTATCATAACACAGTGCATTGATGTGTTTAAAAAATTAACAGCACTAGGGTGTTCAAATAATACCCACACCTATTTTTGGCATTCCAAAAAACATATGTTATCATATCGATGTTCTTCCACAAAATCACACCAACGGGTTTAAAAAAAAATAATACCTCTACACACTTGTTTCCCGATTCTAAAAAATAAAAATGAATTCAACCAACTTGGTGCTCTTATAACAAGTACAACACCAATGATTTTAAATAGAAACAACACTGTTTTGTTAAAAAAATTAATCACACCATTTCGAGATTTCGAAAACAAAAAAAAGTGTATCATGTTGGTGCGTTGAAAATTTTTTCCACCTTGGCAATGTTAGTGCGATTATTTTACAAACACACTGGTGTGCTTCTCTATCGAACACACCAATGTGCAAAGAAATTGAAGAAAAAAATGCGAATTTTTTATTTTTTATTTATTTCATATAGGAGTGGCAATTTATCTTTCGAAATCTAATTTCGTAAAGTCTTTTAAATAGTGAAAAGTTATTCTCCGTTTCATTATATTACCCAAAAATTCAAGTGAGTGATTTGCAAGAGAGACATACCGGGAGCATTGTGCAACAACAAATACTTTGGAGCAACATAACTATTTAAAAGATCAGAAGTTGAAAGGTATGGTGATTCACTCAAAACCCTACATAGTAAAAATTTTAAATTTTTTTTGTTTATTTTACTAGTAATATTTTTATAATTTTGGTTAGGGTTTAATTAAAAGATATATCATTTGTAAGAGAGACATACTAAAAGCACTGTGGAGCTGCAAAATATTTTGGATCCTATGAAAGATCAGAAGTTGAAAGGTATGGTGATTCACTCAAAACCCTAGATAGAAAAGATCTTAAATTTTACTGTTAAAATATTTTACAGTTTCTGTTAGATTTATTCATAAGTCAAAAAAATAATTTAAAACCCTATATGATAAAAAATTTACTTAGATTTTACTAGTAAAAACATTTATGATATGCTTTCATATTTAAATTTAATTAGAATCTAGATAAAAAACAAAAGATGTCAATACTTAAACCCTTTCTTCCTGCAAAATTTCACATTAGGGTTTAAATTCTTCTACCACTTTGCAAATAGGGCTTTTTCAATTTATGGATTTTAGACTTAATGGGTTTGTGTACTTACTATATATAGGGTGTTTGACATGTAAAGTAGGAGAATAAATTATTCAATTAAACCCAAACCCTATTGACCCTCTCTATTATTTTTAAGAATAATTGTATGTTCAGCAGCGCACCCTATATAATATAATGCACCTGTTTTCCCTATGTAATACAATGCACCGACATATTACAACACTCTCTATTATGTCCATTCTATTAATTATTTCTCTTGGTGTACTATAACGCACTCGCACATCTCTTCGAAATAACACAATTAACTCATTTTTGTGCTTTTATCCTTACAAATCGTACAATAATAGTTTAAAATTATCTTTAAAATTTAATTTTCCATGATGGTATTGAACAACTAAATGTTCGGTGCATTTAATGTTCTAAACACACCAATATATTTATTTAGATAAACGCATTGGTTACGAGAGCTTTTTCGCTAAAATTATTTGATTTATTTGTAAAATATATTTAATGGCTTCTATATAGAATAATATAGGTTGTATATTGATTAAAAAATGTCTCACGAGGTCTCAAGTAACAAAAATATTGATCGACACAATGATAGCACATAAAAATAAATAGAGAAGGAAAGTTCTTTGTAAATTCTTTACAAACTTAATATGCTTGAGCTATATGTAAGTTTAACTAATATGTATTGGTTGGTGTGTATCATGGAAACCCTCAAAATGAACAAGGTCGATAAGATTATTTCTATTATAAGTGCAGATAGCATAAAAGCCTGATAGAAAAATTGCAGAAAGATGAATTAGGTGAATGAAAAAATACCATTCAATATGAGTTTTTTTTTCATTAATAATATACTTAAGAATATTATATAACATGTTTCAAAAAATCTATTAATTCATATATGTTTAATTTTCTACAGGGAGCAACAACGAAGGAAAAGATCAATGTCGTTCTAAGAAAAGAAAAATTATAGAAAATGTAAATGAGGATGAATTGGTCCTTAGCTCATCTGGAATGGTGTCAGAGATTAATGAAAGGGGGGATTTGTTTTACAAAACTATGAGAGATCTAGTGGAACGAAGGTACAGATGCACTTTCCACGTACAATACAAAAATCAATCCAATGATTCTAAGAACCAAATTATATCTAATCCACAACAAGCATTTCTAGAGCAATGGTCAATGAGACATGTCAGACTTGCAATAGCAAAAACATACAACAACAAAAAATAATTGTTCAAAAGGTAATTCTCCTAGTTGTATAAAACAATTTTCTAGAATTATATGTATATATTACTACAAACCATTCATTTATTAATATTGATTTTGTTATATTTAGATTTTATATATCATTATAAAAATTGTTTATTACTTTTTTCAGGAAGATTATGAAAATCTGAAATGACCAATGCGTTGATATGCCAAACATGCTAGTAGGAATGTCCAAAAAAGTGTATAAGGAGATTGTCAAATAAATGGGCATAATTGCATCATGGGAGGAGTCATCTCAACAACAATGTGCTTCAAATATATGCAATCATGATTGACTTTGTAGGTATAAAAAATAATTTAGCATTAAATATTATTTTTCAAGTATTTTCTTGCAGAAAAGAAAACAAGATGGAACTCATTCATCACATAAAACATGACAACAAGGAAGAAAATGGTTGATTAAATGTTTTCCAAAAACACTGCAACCAAGTGTTTTTTACCCATATGTGGTGGATAGGAATTGGTGGTTAGTATTAAGACACGACCCTAGATCAAAACATATTTTTGAGAACAACAGTGTTATCATGCCAAACGAGGTACATAATTAGGGTGACGACAATGGACAGTGATATGTACTTGTGTTATTTAATCATTTATACTATTTTTGTATGATTTTGTTGTCATTATTTCATTAATTTATTATTATTATTATTCATCTTGTTGACATTTTATAATATAATTTGTAAGATTCAGCTTTAGAGAGAGAAATTTCTAATTTAAATTGGTAAGAGTTGCTTTAGATATTAAATTAAAATGCTTGAAAATCTCATAACTTAGTAATAAATTAAATTTTATAAATTACAATTTTTAATTATATTAAATCTAAATTAATTGTGCTGAGAGGTGCTCTACAACTCAGTATGGGAGAGGTGTTGTCACGTAACGTTACATTTAAAAATAGTAAAATAATAATTTAAATTAACAAATTAAGAATAGTAATAACAAAAAAAATTAATGTTGGCCATAATTACAATACTTCAATTTACACCTTAATCTTATATAACTTTATATAGTGATATAAAGTAACCGAAAGTATAAAAAAACAAAAATAGCTTTTATTATGAGGAAGAAATGTAATGATTAAAAAATGATAATTTATGTTTTTTTTTTTTAAAGAAACGGGTAGCATTTTCATTATATTGACTTGAATTGGGTCAGGTCCCTTACAAAATTCATATTTAATCTTTCTACAACTTCCATCAAATTACATTGGATAGGGAGCTTTTTGCTACCACAATTATTTACATATATTTGTATGGAAAAACTATAACTACATATTCTCCAAAAAACACCACTATATTCTATACATCGATATTGAATATAGGTAAATTAAGACGGATTCAATCAGCTGCTACCAGGTTCGGCTTCTTCACCTATAGGATCATCCACAAAAATGGCCAGTTCCTCTACATCATTCTCTTCTTCTTCCAGAGCTAGCGTAGCAATAACAACCTCGACATTATCAACAATGATGGTCGTTGAGTCCCCAGCCCTGAAAACTTCCTTTAAGACCCCCACCATCATTGTTTCCACCTTAATTTCGATGTTGTCAACCTTCTGCTGAACACTCAAAACATCTATGCATATGCTTTCCATGGTTTTCTGCACTGATTCCAAGTCTTTTCCCAAACCAGATAATTGGGTGTAAATAAAATCATGTTTTCATTAATTCCTTGACAATATACTTAATTATTTGTTTACAATAGCTATCCACCAAATTCTCAACACTTCCATACGCCGCGCCATGACCAGTCCGCAAGCTACCAGGCCCTAAACCTCGCCCACTACCATTTTGCGTAGATGACATCTTTGTAGTGATACGCCTTTGAATAATGAAAATATTTTGATTAACTGACCGAAGCGAGTTGATATATATAATAACCTAATCAATCCCAACATTCCTCCCAATCGTTTCCTTCATTAATGCGTGACAATGCAGGGTCTTATCAATGCTTATTCCTTCCACATTTTCCACCACTAGAAACCAAAATCGTAATACGATGGTTCCTTCATCCCTAATAGAAGTATTTATATTACAAATTACAGCGAGTAACTATTGCCTCAACACCCTCCTGTTCTTTAACATGAGCTTTAACTCACCACCTACTAACCCTGAAACCAAGACACTATGAAGGTACCTTGGAGAGTTGGCCTTCTTAACTACCATCTTACAAAGGCACTTCGGGGAGTTGTCCTTCTTAAATACCTTCTTCATGCTCTGATGACCCATACCACCATGATAAAGTGTCATCCTAATGCATTCATTCATGGGATGTGACATGAAGAATTGTGATGGTTTATGTAAATTCGACCATGTTCTAATAACACCCCCGCATTGGCCTTACCATACGCCAGATGGTTATTGTCACACAACATGTGGAATAATTGAACTTTTACATTTTTTTTTAACAATTATATAATCCTTATCATAATTGAAGAGGTTTCATCTTCTAGGAGAGTGAAATTCTCGAGAAGCTTAATACATTTTTGGATGATCAACATGGAATCACCAACTATATACAAAGTTTTGATACCATTATCCAAATTTATTTTCAATCCTTGCCAGAGTGAAAAGGGCTTCCGTATGATTATTGGTCGTGATGCCAAGACCCTATGCATACTTTCTTTCTATTTTTTCATCGAGTTTGATGATTACCCCCCGCGGTTCCAGCCTCCCCAAAAAAATTATAATTTACTTTTTTTTTTTGTAAGCTTTGGTAGGACTCTCCGATTTTCATGTCCATTACATACCTCACTACGGGGGAAGGGTAGCCCAATTTTTGAACCCAAGACTTCCGGTTCGATGAGACTTCATTTCAAGGCCATTGCCGCTTTAGCTACCCCATGTGGACAAAATTATAATTTACTTTTTACTACAAGGAAGAAATGTAATATTTTCACATGACAAGAAATAGTATTATTGATATGACATTATGTGTAATTAATTCAATCTTCTATTTACATGTGATATTTAAAACAAAAATGTATTTAGAACAAAAAATATTTTACTTATAAGTAAAATATTTCAATGTCCATATTAAATAACATAATTTTATAGATACTTTACATAGAGAAAAGTAAAGTAATTTAAATTGAATTTTTTCTTATATTTACACTTTAGCTAGAAAGATTGAGATAATTCTTATTCCATTAATAGTTTCTTTCTAATTCAATGTATGATAGATATTTGTAATTTTTTCAAAGTTTAATATGGATTTGATATGTAATATTTTAGAAAATATTAATAGTAAAAATAATTAAATGTATACATATAGGAAAAAATTATGAGAGGGCATATTTTAACATTTTAATGTGGAGAACGTGAATTATAAATAAAATATTTCAATGTCAAATACATATATATTATACTAGCCTAGATCCATCTGAACTCTGGATCTACCAAGCACCTAGAGGGATGAAATATCTTTTCACTCTAAAATATGTTTGCATCTCAAGATTGGATTTGATCCCTCTAGACACTTGGTAGATCCAGAGTTAAGATGGATTTAGGCTACAAGTTATAAAAAATTGTGACTCAAGTTTTTTAAATTTAACAATAGATTGAATTTTATAAACCAATATTGAATTAGATAAATTGTCTTTTTGAATAATTTATTATTAATAATATTTTATATTAAAAATTGAATTAGTTACGCATTTTCATCTTATTAAGAACCAACTAAATTATTTTACTTTTAATTATTTTTTCCTTGTCAATATTGGAACATTTTACTAATTAAGTTAGATTGAATATCAATGAACTATCTAAACAATAGAAAAATATTTATCGTACTTTTACAATCATAGTTTCAATCATACTAAACTTTGTAATTTATAAATATCCCTTTGCATTTTTTTTAAAGTAAGTCGTTTTGCATGAAATTTCATATGTAAAAGTTTGATATAAGTTCACCAATACATAATTTATAATAAATATTATTTAATAAAAATAAACATCATGATGATAACCATCTAACAATTATAAACATCATCTAACATACATAATTGAATTCACTACCATCATCTAATTATATACATCTCTTGCACATATAAATTCCATTAGTTAGCATCATCATCGGGTGACTGAGGAGGTGTACTACCAGATGGATCATCGACACCATGAAGACCATGATCCGATGGGGTGGTACTACCATAAGAATCATCACTGCCCCCATCGTCATCATGATCATGATCATCACCCTAATCATCATCATCACTACCCTCATCTAATGTATCTGTCATTTCATGATGTTTTCTTGCATCCCTCATCGTTGGTAGTAACTTAATAGCTCTAATGATATGACACATAAGAGACATCATCTCTCGCGGACAGTCCCTGTACAGACCCATGAAACTAGGATCTGTGGTGATATCTCAAGGTCTCACAGGGCAGAATTCTACATCAAACAAAACTTTGCCAATCTGTTGCAATAGTCCATCCAAGCTCATAGACTAGCCCTACATCATCAGACACCCACACTACCATGAGGATGTGCCTCACCCTCTTTCTCCTCGCCTATCTCCTCATCTCCTTTGACATCCGGTTGGGGAGGAGGCATCTCCCCATCGAATGTGCCAATGTCTACAAAATATATAGTACAAAAAAATAATTAGATAGTTTCATTAAACAATTTAATAAAACAAGTTAAATAATCTGCTAGAATAAACTTTATTTTAATTCATTAAAACAAGAGAATGAAACTAGATTAATTGAAAGAAAACACTAGTATTACCTCCATCATCTGGAGGCTCATCTGCTGAGAAGAAGATTTTGGGAAACCCTCTCCAATCAATCTCAGCATACAAAAAAGTCAACGCAAAAAATGCATGGCCATCCTCACTTCCCAGTAGCACCGGTGCCTCGGGATAAATTCTGGTAGGAAACAATGGCAAGCCCCTCTTAGGCATCATTTGTCCCCTCATGCCCATTTGGACCTCAGTGATTGGCCTAGGATGGCCACAATCAAATGTAGGCATCATCTCTAAAAACCTCTCAAGAAATAAATAAAAAATCTCATAAGTTAAAGGGAAGGTTTCCCTCCCATGTCTCAATGCACGACATATATCTAAAGCCATGCAAAATTGCCTCAAAAAAATGGCAGACCATCTGATACAACATGGATGCATCTGAATGAAAGAACCAACATAATTTAAAAGAGGGAAACTAATGTGCTACCCATCACTACTAGAGTGTGCAATGGTTGTGACTAATAACAAAAGTCACTTAACCTCCTTTGCAAAAAATGAAGAAATGTTTAGCTGTCTACCATGGACCTAAAAATATGATGGATGGATCTCATGAGGCTTGACGTATTCTGAGTGTATGCAAGTTGAATCTTACCTGCAACACTATGGGGGGCATCAGGGAACTGGGGAAAATCCTCCATAGGCCAGTGATAAATTATATGTCCTGTTTAGTGGGGCTATACCATGCCCTAGGACCGACACAGAAAGCTTGCCCCTGGGTAGTCCATCAGTGGATCATATGCTCCAATAAAATAAAGTGTGCCTTCATGAATGTAGCCTCCTCATAGTACTTGAGGAGGCCTACATCACTCAAGAGCATTCAAGTTGTTGCAATAATAGGGTGAGGTTATAAATCACTCTCCCTCTCTCTAGCCTGTCGTGTTCAAACCTTATCATATGGGTATTCCTATTGCTCCTACAATTGTTGTTGTTCCCTCTACTGACGTCTCTGCTACATGATTAACATATAAAATACAACAAACTCATACATAAAATACATTTTTTTATTAAATAAAACATGTATTTATAAATATGGAAACATAACTTTCAATTAAAAAAATCACAGGTGCACACAAAACACTGTCATGCACTGATGTCGGTGCACTTTCAACTATAACCACACCTCTATCTGTGCACACATAGGTATGATGCACTATTGTTGGTTATGTTAGCTCTCCAAGAAACTCTCCTAGGTTGTATATCAGAGATGCCTGGTAACATATAATTTTTTAGTGTTGTTACAAGAATTATTGGAAGGGATGATTTTTTAGTTCAAGCCAGATAACCACTTCAACTCTGTTTGCATTCCGGACATGCATGAACACCCTCAGCCTACAAGACTTTAGACCACCACTATTCAATAGTTGCAGATTAAGTGAATGGATGGAGAATACTAACCACACCAGCAGATGCATACATAACATATGATGGCCAGCTGTAGCCAGCAAAAGAAGCTTGCAGATCTAATCTATCAATGCAGAGACAAGATGACAGTTGTTTGGCATTAGATACAGAAGAAACATGGATGACTTATTCAAATGAAAACCTAATTTACCAATGCTAAAATAAGATGACAATTATCAGGCATTAGACATATGGAGAACATGAATGAGCCAAACTAGGTGCAAGTTTAGAACAGAATAGAAGTGGACATTGAACATGTAATAGAAAAAGAAGCTTGTACTACTGAAAATGAAGATAAGACGCTGCAAGGAATATAATATCTACAGCCTCCAGAAGTTGAACTATACAACAATCACCAACCTTGATTACATCTTCCTTCCGGCTATTTATAATCTATCATTACAATGGCCCTTAGCCATTCAGGGATGGAGGGGTCTTAATTGACCACCAACTACCATTAATTGTCTGATAGCATCTTTGAACATAGCTTCTTTCTCCACTACCAAAACCTGATCAGTTCTGGTACTGTGTTGTCCTCCAGGTGGTCGGATTGATCATGGCAGTGGAGTTCCATTACTATTTAATTCAGTTGCTGAGTCATGCTGTGTCCTTTTCTCCTCTGGCCATGCTCTTCTTTTATTTCAGTTTCATGGTCAGATTGTCGCCAGACTGACAGAGTCGGCCATCTTCTTCTTCATGTAACGGACAGGACGTGGGGTATGGAGTGCATGGGAAGATGAACGATTGTGATTGATTGTGAAGGGTGGTCGTCGGATCAAGGGATATGTGTGGTGGGGATCGCTTTTTGGAGGCTAGTGGTCATGGCGGGAGCAGAACATGTCTGGGCCATTGGATCTTGCAACTGGAAGATCGGACGGTTATCGAGCAGTGGAGATGTGCGGACGGTAACATGCAGGGTGGTTTAGTTTAAGTGGAAACAAATTTTATCAGGCAGGCATCAGACAATAAGTGGAAAATGTCAGAACCTGCCTGATGCCATTCAATGGATGACACAAGCAGCAGGGAAAGAGAAAAATCGCCCTCATCAGGAGGGTACTTTTCACGCTTGTTGTCCGTGCAATATGGGCGCTGACCGTTAGATCTGGCGGGGTTGATCTAATGGTGGAGAACGATCGGGCATGATGCATTGATCGGGAGGAATGTGGGCCGTTGGATCGGCAGGAAAAGATCAACGATGAAGGGAGATGGAATTACGAGGCGCCCTCGGGAGCTGTTCTAACAATGCTTATGGCGAATGGGTAAGGTTTTATGGGGGTTTTTGGCTAATTCGCTTGGGGCTAAGATTAAAGAGGGTTTTGTCGGGGTATGAAGGTCAATTTAGGAAATAGGATGGGTAAAGTGTGAGTGGGGTGAAAAAAAAGGGGAATGATGGCCCATGTGGGACCCCTTTAAGAACATCGAAGTAGACCGAGCCTTTCCTTCATCCTTCAAAACAAAATCAACACTGTATCTCAGGGCTAATAGGTTCAAAAATTTAACTTTTGATAGTGGTGTGGCACACTTGTGCACTAGTGCGCACATATAACCTTTTTGTATTGGTACAACATATTCAGGTTATCAAACGCACCAAGCTACAAGTATGTTTTTAAATAATTTTTTGCGATGTGTTTGGTAAATATAAACACAATGGGTGTGACACGCTGATATACAATCTGTTGTATCGTTCCCAGTGTGTTTTCATTTACAAAATGCACCACAAAAACTACGGTGCATTATTTTCATGCAACATGCGGTGCTCTCTGTAAATTTAGGGCGCACTGGTAATTAATTTTTTATTTTTCAAAAATAGTGGAAAAATTAACCTCATTTTCAATTCTAATCCTATAAAAACTTAAAGTACAAATAA
Source organism: Pinus taeda (assembly GCA_000404065.3). NCBI lineage: Eukaryota > Viridiplantae > Streptophyta > Pinopsida > Pinales > Pinaceae > Pinus > Pinus taeda. The sequence goes on from APFE031123388.1 coordinate 71,887, forward strand.
ACGTAGACATTAGCTAGATATTTGGTCATCGGGGAGGCATTCTGGACACATAATGGAGAAAAAAAATTAACACAGTTTGAAAAAATTGGAAACTCAAACAGTGAGCACGGTACAAAGAGATGGTGAGCAAGAGAAGCACCGAAGTGAGGGCTCTTGCATGTGGCAAGAGTGGCACTAGTGCATTAGATCTCTCCCACACCGTCGATGAGAAAAGTAAAAATTACGTATGGGAGGGTTTTTTATTTAACCCTCCTTCGTTGTGTCCAACTAACCGCATCGGGGTGGGATATATCTTAAAGCACACGGTCGTTTTTTTTGTTTTTTGTTTTGTTTTTTATTTTGTTTTTGTTTTTGTTTGCTTTTTTGTTTTTTTGTTTTTTTTGTTTTGTTTTTTTGTTTTTTTTTTTTTAGTTTTAGTTCTAGTTTTAGTTTTGTTTTTTTTTTGTTTTTTGTTTTTTGTTTTTTTTTGTTTTTTGTTTTTTTATTTAAAAATATCATGGTGCATTTCGTGAGATTCCCCGATACGTTTCTATACATGTACCGCGCCAGTGTTGTGGTTTTACGATAGCATCGCTCTATTTTTAGAAATAAAACATGCTTAGCGGTGGTCTTTAGAAGAAGCCCTGGGGCGTTTTAGTACATTTACCGCACCATAGATTCATTGGTAGATAGCACCACATTTTTCTGAAATTTAAAACTATAGTGATCCTCCTTAGTGTTATGCACCAGGTCATTTTTCTACATGAAGGACACTAGTGCTATCTACTATTAAAGCACTGTTGTGTTGCGTTATTTAGTGCACTGTGTTTTTCTATTTTATAAAACAAATTCCACAGTGCACCATGTTATATGAAGCATTGATGCTTGTATGTATAGTAAAGCACTAGTGTGTTTTTATATTTTATACGCGCCATCCAAAAAAATTCACCTACTCACCTCTGCTAGTGACCTCCACTAGAAACGAATTTTTGGGTTATTTTTATAGGGGCTTCCGTAAAACCTCTACTAGAAGGTTTGTTCCTTGTAGTGTTAATCACATACCCACTTGTAAATTTTATGTGATCCATATCTCTAGCCCAATACAATTCAAAAAAACCATGTATGCCAAACATTCTATCCAAACTTGATCTTCCTTGTTAGCACAATCCATAACTCGTAGTGCCATGAAAATATTTGAAAACTCTCTTTATCATTGTTAAATTCCCCTTCTCTCGTTTTGACTTATACCTTCTTAATACTCTCATTATATATGCAATGTCCAATTTAGTATAAACCATTGGATACATCAAACTTCCAACTGCACTAGCATAGGGAACATGAAACATGCCTTATCTATTTTCCGTGTCTTGGAACATTAATCAGTAGATAAATTTACACCTATGAATATAGGCACCTTTATTGGTTTGCATTCCTACATATTAAATCTCTGTAATATTTTCTTGACATAATTCCTCTGATTAACTAGAGTTGAACCTATTTTCTTAATACATTATAATTTTCATGCTCAAAATAAAATTTACGGCACCAATATCCTTCATGTCAAATTGAGAGGAAAATTGAGTTTTCATTTCTTGGATGATTTTCCTATCATTTCCAATGAATAATGTATCATTGACATACAAAACCAAATATATAAGATGATCACAAAATAATTTGAAATACACCAAGTGATCTTTTTTTCTCTTTGTGAAGCCAGCTACTAATATAGAGGTATCAAATTTTTGATATCCTTGGTGATTGCTTAATATACATGGACTTTTTTAGTGTACATACTAGTTGTTTCTTTCCTTTCACAACAAATCCTTCTAGCTTCTTCATATATATTTCTTCTTCTAGATACCCATTAGAGATGTTGTATTTAAATCCATATGATCTACTTCATACTATTAAGGTGTGTATGGAGTAGTCTTATGCCTTGTTATCCCACACTTCTTATAGAGTTCTTTGAATTCATTCCCACGGATTCTCCACAATTATCTTTCCTCAACATCTTAGTTTTCTTCGCAGTTTGACTTTCCACAAAATCCTTAAAGTCTTTGAATTTTTTCAAATATTTTTTATTTCTACCTAAAGAAATAAATTAAAGAACTCGCAGATAAACCATGTACACACGATTTTCCCTTGAAAATTCAAATCGAGGAAAAACCATGTAACATTAGATATATTATTATTTTTGAATTAAACATAGCCAAGTCGGCCAACACCTTGGCCTCAATAAGTGAGATTTTTGCTCAATTCTAGAACATTAGAATGGAGAGATCCCAAACCTTTTAAGGGATTTAACTACCTATAATTCCATGGGCTCAATAGCACGAGCCGTAATACCAGGTGCCTAAAACCACAACTTCTAACTTAACAAGCTTGACAGTTTCACCATGTCAATTTTACCTAAGAATCCCCCTTTAAACTTGAGTGGAAAAATTGGTTGGATCCAATTCAAAAAAGTCTCACATGCTCTCCTCCTCTATCACCTAGTTATAAATCTAGACTTTATCAGTGGGGGTACACATGCCTAACTATGTCTCACAACCATATACCCGTTTACATGTAGTTAGATATTTTCATTTTCAAAGTAACTTTTTCGGTTATTTTCTTCCCTGCACTTATGTCATCATTCTCTCATGTCCACACACTTGCTCACACCGGGTGCTCTCCTCATGTCTCTTCATCACAACCAATATCATGAGTTTCTTTCCATCTATGTTTGCTTTGGTATTTGCCTCTACATTTTTTTTAACTAGTGATCTCATGTCATCTCTAAGAAAGTTGTTCATGCACTACTCACAACTACTTTCATTGGGGGAATTTTGAGGTCTAAAATGGGCCTCCTAAGGAAATTATAAAATAATAGTGGAAATAATAAAATAATATTAGAATATATCATCAAATGTTAGTGGGAAAAAATAAAAAATTATTTTTTCAACTCATATTTTCAACTTATCTACCTATGGGTTTACTCAAATTTCGAAAGGCAACACTCGTTGGATGAAAAGTTTGATTCGTCATCCATGGAGTACCCATGTTTCATACTTTTTGTGGATCTTGCTACACGAAAAATGAGAAATACATGAAAAACATGATTGCAATCACGTTTTTTCATGTATTTCTCATTTTTCATGTAGCAGGGTCCATCGAAAGTATGTAACGTTGGTAATCTTTGGATGAAGAATTAAATTTTGCATCCAACAAGTACTACTCATGCTTGAAATTTGAGTAAAAACTTAGGGAGATAAGTTGAAAATACGAGTTGAAAAAATAGTTTTATTATTTTATTATTTTTTAATCTTTTTACCTTTTTACTCCAAAAATGGTGAATCATCCCCCATGGTTGACATCATCATCTTGAATCCTATTGGTTCTTATAAAGTATTTTTTTGTTGTACATTTTCTTAGGAGGTCCATTTTAGACCTCAAAATTCTCCTAGTGGTGGCTTGACCAAAAAATAGTTTTATTTCTTCACCAATTCTTTTTGTGTCTTTGTTTGGTTCTCATAAAAATTGTTGAAAAAAAGGAGAGACAAATAAAAAATATAGTAGGCACAAAAATAAATGCACATCATAACAAATTTGTAGAAGAAAAAATTTGCTTAGTTCACCCAATATGGGCTACTTGGAGGCTCTTAAGTCATTTACTAATTATTTAGTATATAAATAGAATATGTGCATTGATTATTAATCTAGTGTTCATATAAAATTACAAATTACCATGCACTATATATCATAATACTTTATTATTAAGTGTCAATAGGATTGTAATATTCTAGATATTTGTTTTAAAGCAAAATATAATATCTCTTACAAGTCACTAAATAAACACACGCTTATTTATATAATTAAAGAAAAAATTAATTATTTTGTAACTATCTCCTTAATTAACTTTCTTATGATTTAATCTATTTTAATTGTGAATAAATCAACAAAGTGACATTGTTTAGTGGATTGTGTTGCAAGTCAATGACGCTGGCTGGGGGGAATTCCAACTCCTCTTAATGACATTACATTATATAAAAGATTATCTAAAACAAGAATGGAAACTTCATTTTGGTTAAGTTTGACTAATAAAAAACTTTAATAGCACAAACATTAAAATTTTGAAAAACTAAAACTTAAAACGTAACTGCCAGCAAGTTCTTTATCTACAATAGATTTCCTCGGTACTCTCTTCGTTCTCAAATTTTGGCTTCTTGGCCCCCCTCAATCTCAATCATGAAGTTTCACTCTAATGAATTCAAAGACTAAAACCATTGTCCATGATTGTTCTCAATCATTTAGTTTTGAGGTGTTGATAGTGTTGGACGCACCAACATGTCAGGGGATCTCCCCGGTAAGAAGTCCCAACTAGACCTCAGATCGTTTGAAGTAGGATTCCTAACAGTGGATAGTATGGTATCGCCTTGACTGCAGTTGTGCGTAGAGGTAAGTAAGATTTCCTTCTTGGAAGCAAGGATGTGACCTTGTAGCAAGTCAAGCAAGGTGCATGAAAGGCTTTAACACATGGAAGGGGGAATGAGTGCACCCCTTAGAAGCCTGTGATAACATGTAGCTTGAAAGGGAGCACACAAGTAGAGAGACATCACGAGATGGAAAGCAGGATAGCCGATGATCCAAACTGATGGGTTATACCGACAACATGCTTCGATAAGATTCATACAAACACATACATAATAGTCCATACATACATGCGTAAATTACAACTACATACATCATTAGAGTAACCAGGATAGTCGAACTACAATAACAACATATGCATGAAATGTGCTAGCTCTGCTATATTAAAAGAGTGAAATATCTAATCATATATACAACCATGACAACCACTAGCCCCAATAACGCAACATTACAGTCACTACCATCTGCTCCTCCAAAGATATGTACTAGCTCTGCACTGTGAGAAGTCAAGGCTTATTACACTACACTCCAAGATTTCTCTAAGCTATACCTATAGGAAGCTTGTCTCCAAAAATCCTGTACAACGAGTTATGAGGTTTCGTTATAGAAAAGGGTGGGGTGACCATTGACATTCCCATTTGTGCCTCTTCAACTACCTTCATGACTCTTCAACTTACACATGATTGTTACATTGAACTATTGACACTTGGTCTTTCACTTTACAACATGTTTACAATACAATCTGAACATGTACCCATGTGAGACAAAAATGGGAAGACTAAGACTCAAATAGATGTGGGAATACTAACTCTTTGACAAACTCTCAATGATCGATGGTGGCGAACTAACTACGAGCTTGGTAGTCTATTATGGTGTTCGCATACTCTATGGTGACATCCTTATGAAAGAAAACTCTTACTTTCGTTGCATCTGGGTACATTGATTTGGCACCTCTATCCAACTCTTTAGATATCATGTGCATCATGGTCTTGAGTGCAGTCAGACCAACGACATATTGATGCATAATGTCTGTGCTCATTTGCAAGTCTATGATGGTGGCTATTCATATCAACTAATCAAAGTACATGTCCAGATCCAGTCGGACTTGGTTCCTTGTCTTCACCTTGGTGAGTGTGCCAATGGATGGGATCACATGCGTGCACACAATGACATCCATGCTCGTGAAAAATCATGAATGTGAAGCTTGTAAGCTGGTGATGAGTTGTGGGAGTTACTCATAGTTTTGGATTTGACTTCGGATGCATGCCTTCAACTTCAATGCCTTTGGCTTAATCATCTTTGGCAAGTGAAATTGAGATCCCTTGTATCTCATTGTCCATATTTTCATGTGATCGACATCAGTGTGTATGTCTGACAATATGTGTGCTCTATTAGCACAATGCTGCTGCCAACCGTTGAGATGGGCAATTGAATTATGCATGGTGAAGAACTTGAAGTACAACTTCTGTATGACTGTCTCAAGAGATGATACTTCATCAAGTATCACTTTCCTAGACTCTACTCTGGCGTATGCTATAACGTGCTCTTCTCCCTGCTTGGCTGCTTGTAGCTCCTTAGCCATGTGCTCGTTCTCAGCTATCAAGAATCTAACACTCGAGCTAGTGGCTTCAACATATGCCTTGGTAGCATCGGTCAATGCTGCTAGATTCTTGCGCACATTAGACACGATCACTCGTTCTTAAAACTGAATAGGAGATACATGGACATCCAGATTGGGCACTCTGCGCAATTGCACAACTTTGTGTTGTGACTCATCGAAGGATATGTTGTAGACATCTACTTTCAAATTGTCCTTAAGGATTTAAGTGTCTCCTCGATTGCTTGTGAATTGCTCTACTCTCGGATATGGTAAAGTCACTGGGGTGACCTCTTAGTTCTGAGGCACTAGTTCAATATCCTGATCTAACTCTGGTTGAATCACATCTGTGTCCATTTTCTCTACCATTTGTTCAATCTCCTAAGAAAAACCTTGCTCCTATGACAACTCACCCTGTCTGCTACGTGCCAATTGCTCGGATGAATCAATAACTTGTATGGCTGCAATTTCATCAATGTGTGCATGTTGCACCTCTTGCTATTCATGTTCTTGCTACGCTTCCTTCCCTCTTCTGTGCAGCTCTTATTCTTCCCTTAAATATTGCTTCAACTACTGCAAATCCTTTTCTGCTTCCTCCAACTTCTTCTTCTCCCTCTGTCTTTGCGTGATCCTCCTGTTGCGTTGTTGCCTCTTTTCCTCAATATCCAAATATACTCTTAGTACAAGTGGATTTGCTTTGAACTTGTAGCTTTGATCCACCTTTATGTTGTCAGTAACCTCCTTGTTGCAGCCTGCTACCCTCTTCTGCTACTGATGATGTTGCTCTCTGAGATGCTACTGCCTTTTGCACTGCTAAAGACTCTACAACTCTCCTGACCAGTTAATTGATCCTTGAGAAGTTGTAGCATTATCTCCATGGGTCTTCCTCAGGCCAATGGCATGCCTAGTGGATCCAAGGATGATACAAACTACAAGAAAAAAGGTCATTGGTGAGAGTCATGCCTGTGACGAACCTTTAAGGTCTGTCACCAATGTGACATATGGTGACGGTATTTAAAAAATAATTGTTGTAAGTGTATATAATGATGGTCCTTTAAGGTTTGTCACCAAATCCATTTTCAATGACACTTTTGGTGAGGGTCATTAAAGGCTCATCATTAATTCTCTCTTTGGTGACACTTTTGGTGAGGGTCGTTAAATTCCCATCACTAATTCTCTCTTTGGTGACACTTCTAGTGATGATATTTTATTGACCACCACCAATGATCTTTTTGGTTACTTTTGGTGACGGTCAATAAATTTTCGTCATCATTGATCATTCCAATGAGTTTTCTATGATGCTTCATGCCTATGACAGACCTTTAAGTTCTGTCACCAGTGTCGCATATGGTGATGGTCTTTAAAAAATCGTTGTTGTAAGTGTGTATAGTGATGGTCCTTTAAGGTTTGTCACCAATTCCATTTTCAATGACACTTTTGGTGAGGGTCGGCCCATCTCTAATTCTCTTTTTGGTGACACTTCTAGTGACGATATTTTATTGAACCTCACCAATTCTCTTTTTGGTTACTTTTGGTGACGATCAAAAAATGTTCGTCATCATTGATCATTCCAATGAGTTTTTGATGAAGCTATGTACTTGTTACTATATTTTTTGTCAAAAGATAACGATTTAAGACCATTTTTGTGGAGTCTTTTTTATTATGTGTCCAAGGTCATAGTGGTTATAATATTCAGTCAATTTGTTAAGAATTAATTAGTGTGTATCATTTCCCTCAAGTCATAAGAATATAGTTTTCCTATAAGTCAACAGATGATTCATCTCTATTAGGTTTATTATCTAGTAAATTTCCTTTAAATAAAGTTCCACTAGTGCGTGTAGGAACTATATTATTTAATACATAATCAATCTCTATCAATTCTATTAATGAGAGAGACCCAACACTCATGGCACACCTTAACATGCTTTGGAACAGTACACTAACATTCCTTGGCACCTCACATGTCTTGGAACATATTTGTATCTAGAACATATTGCCATGAGTAGGATGCCCAAGCACATGTTGGCATGTTGTAGCATAGCATAGCACTCCCCTGTCATGTGTTGGCATGCCCTAGAACACCTTGGCAAAATATTGCATTGAAAAACGTTAGAACTTGGCACACATTGGCACTTGGCATGTATTGGAACATATTATAAGTGTGCCTAGTAGGTCCCTTTTGAAAAAGATAAAGTCCCAACTTATTAACCCTCTTATGTGTTCATTTCCTTGCATTTTAGCTTGTTTATTCCTTTTGTTGCATTGAAACTCCTTGACGAATATTGGCATACTATGGCACCATGCACATCCTAGCATGTCTTAGCACCTAGAATGCCTTGGCATATTTGGCACATGCTAGCACACCCCGAAAATACCTAGCACACTCTAGAACTTCTTGACATTCCTTGATATTACTTGGCATGCCTTACCCATGCTCATCATACCTTGTCACTCCCTCCTTGGCATGATAGCTAGCACTCATTAACACTCCCTGACGCACCCTTATATTCATTCACTTCCATGCATTTTTACCTAGTGCTCCCTTGTGTTGTCTTAGTACTCCCTAACACTCCTTAGCATGCATTGGCACTCTCTAGCACACCTTAGCACTCTTAGATATGCTCTTCTGCTTCATAGCATGCATCATACTCCAAGACGCACATTGGCACTTGGAACGTGTTGGCACTTGGCAAGTATTAGCATGTTTGGCATGCATTGAGATGACTTGGTATGATTTGGCATGGTTTAATATTAAATTTATTTGAATTCAGTTATTGGAAACTAGATGAGAGGTAGCAGAGGAAGATTTGGCACTTAGAATGCATTGAAACTTGGCACTTGGCACCTACTGGCACCTAGTGTTAGTTTTCCTAGCATGACCCTCATGGAAAAGGTAAATTCATGACTTATTAACCCTATTATGTGTTCATTTACTTGTAGTTTAAATTGTTCCTCCCTTTTGTTCCCTTGATAGTCCCTGGCATGCATTGTCACACCCTTTTACATCTTGGCATGCCTTCGCACTTGGCACATATTATCTTGATTGACATGTATTCGTACTATCTAGCACATGTTGGCATGCCCTAGCATTCCATAACACACCTTGGCAGTCATGACCTTATAACTAGCATTACATTTTTCCATGACTTGGGAACATTACATTCAGTAGAACACCTTTGCACTCCCTAGTTTTCATGCCCTCTATTATCCTCCACAATGTCCCACGTTGATGAGGAGATCGACAGAGGTAATCACAGACCAAGCTTTTAGTTTGATAGCTAGTCCTACCAAAATAGAGAGGGCTCTCTCTATGAAATCACAACAAAGAGATGACTAGAATATAAATGATTTTAGGCTAGATAGCTAGGTTCAAGTGGGTTTTGGAAAATTTAGGGTTTTGTTGCTAGATAAGGGAGAAAAACTAGGTAGCTAGGTTAGAGGATCAAAGGGTTACAACAAAAAATACAAAAAGGAGAAGGTAGCATTACTTTTGTGATGGATCTTAGGGTTTTTCGGTGTAGTGTAGTGTTTAGAAGAAGTGAAAGGTATTAATGAGCATGAAACATGAATTCATTAAGCAATAAATAAAGTAACACAATGATTTTTCTATCAAAATAGAGCTTTATGCAAAGAATTTTGTTTATAAAATGTAAGGAAAACCATTGAATAATTGATGAATGGAAAGAGAAGATTAATATCTTTCATATAAAGCTATAACAGAGAAAAATAGTATCACAAACTTACTGCACATGAATTCCTAGACAATAGTTCTCTCCTCTGAAATCCAACTTGTCCTATCGCCGAGAAACTGATACATAAAGACAAAACCAACATCTCCCCACTCTTAGGGGTTGAATCAATGACTCTAGGAACTGTTCCATGAGGTGTTCTAACCAACCCCTAATGTCTAGGGAAGTTAAAAACGACTTCTACAATTAACTTTGACTCCAACCTCTCTCATAAATGAGGTCAAATTTGCATAAAAAAACTTATAAATACTAACTATCCATTATTTACATTTACTTTTACCCCTCACATTCATATACTTCACCCTTTGGACTTTTACCAGAGTCAAACTAGGAATTATAAAAAATTACAGAGTGAAAATTTTACAAAAATCTCAGAAATTTCCAAGTGTATAGCGAGATGTTGGAGGCCATGTTTGAGTGCCTTTCTGAAGTCCAAATCCAGATCGGAAGCCTTTTCTGGAAATATGGGAGAGTATATATGTCTTTAGAGTATTGTTTCACTCAAAATGACCAATTTTTGGCTGAGATATGGCCATTCTCCCAAGGTGTCTCCAGGCGCACAACGAAATGGAAAGAGAGGGGTAGAAAGGGGATTTTTGGCCTCTTTTTTGCAAATTTCTCAAAACCTGAGCCCCAAACCAAGAAAGTGGGCAATTAGGGTTTGAGAAGGGGTCATAAGATTTCCAAAAATGCTGATTTTACATCATTTGGAGACCCGAGGAAGAAGCAAAGCATGAGCTCGTTGTGCTGCTAGACGAAAAAATGCCAAAAAATTGTAAGTCTGCACCAAAACAAAAAAATTTCTCCAAACCCTCCTGAAATTTGTCCAGAGATGCCTCCTTAGCACACCCAAAACTTGTTAACACTCCCTATCATAGAATATTATTCATTCATTTCCATGCAATTGAAACTATCCTTCCTTGTGTTTCCCTGACACTACCTAACATACCTAGTTTATGCCTCCTTAGCACACCCAGAACTTGCTAACACTCCCTATCACACACTCTTATTCATTCATTTACATGCATTTGAAACTATTCGTCCCTTGTGTTCCCTTAGCACTCCCTAGCATGCGTTGGTGCCACACCCTAGCACTTGACACCTCTTGGCATGCCCTAGCACTTAGCATGTCCTGGAATGACTCACATGCCTTGGAACTTTCTAGCATGTGTTACCACTTCCTGGTATTCCTTGCACACCTTGGCACTCCCTAGTTGTCATGCCCTCATTGATAGCCTTACTTTTTTTGCGACTTTGGAACCCAACCAAGTCATTGAAAACTAGTGTTGTCTCTAGACAAAAGTCTCCCTTTGTCTAAAATTTCTCTTTCCATCCCCTTATCGTAATTGTAGGCTTACCTATTGCAAGTCCTATTATGAAATTATCCTAATACACTTCATCCTTGTGACACCTGGAAGACAATTTTATTCATTTGTTTCCATGCACTTTGACCTAGTTCTCCCTTGTGATGCCCTCACACTCCCAAACACTCCTCGACATGCATTGACATTGTTTGGCATGTGTTATCATGCCTTTTCATTCCTTGGCATGCCCTAGTTCTCCTTAGCTATAATGCTCTCATAACTACCCTTATTGGTTTTAAGACTTGGGAACCAACCAAGTCCTGCCTCAACTACAACATCTTGACCAAGTTACAGTTACTACAACTATACTATCCCTTGTTCACCTAAGAATGGCCTATAACGCATCTTAGGCTAATCATGCCCAATCTTAGCTCATCTCACTTAAGAAGTTACCAAGTCAAGGCTCACGTTTAACCATGGCCATAAAACAACTAAGCAACATAGTTTACATCTTGACATGGCATAGCACCTGGCATGTCTAACAATCCCTTGGCAATATGGGGCACATGTTGGCATTCCCTACATGCCATGGCATGCTTTAGCACTCCCTATCATACCGTACCACTCCTTGACATGTCATGACACTCTTGCATTCCTTGGAACTACCTAGCATATAACGTTTTCACTCCCTCCTAAGCACACTTGGAATTCACTGAAACTCCATATCATACACTCTTATTCATTCATTTCCATGCATTTTGAACTAGTTTTCCTTTGTGTTTATGTCACACTCCCTAACATTCCCTGACACGCATTGGCACACCCTGACACACATTGGCATACCTTGGCATGTCGCCCTAACACTCTAGCATTTCTTGGCACCACCTAACAAACCTTGTCGTCCCCTCCTTAGCACACCTAGAACGCATTGACACTCCTTGTCACACACTCTTAGTCATTCATTTCCATGCATTTGAAACTAGTTCTCCCTTATGTTTCCCTAGCACTCCATAGCTTTTTCTAGGATGCATTGGCACACCCTAGCACCTGACACATTTTGGCATGTTTCCCTCGCTTCTAATATGCCTTAACACTACCTAGCATGCATTATCACTCCCTCTTTAACACACTTGGAACTCACTAACACTTCCAGTCACAAAATCTTAATCGTTCATTTGCATGTGTTATTTTTACCTATTGCTACCTTGTGTTCCCCTAGCACTCCTTAACACTTCCTAGCATGTGTTTTTTATGGACAAAACACTGTATATAGGGCAGCTCATCCTCTGCAATAAGAAGTGCAAATATAAACAACCAAGAGAAGGAAACAAAGAGAGAAGATTTTGGTGTTGTTTATGGCTCTGTTTTAGGGCTAACAGATCCACACATGCGAAGGAAGGAAGAACTATCTACTACAAAAAAGGTCGAACATCTTGTTTTTGTCCAAGAAGTCGAATCAAGGGAGAATATAAACAAGGTTACACGCCAAATTATAATAAGAGTTCATACCATCCAAGCGAAGAAGATCAGGGATCAAAAGGTTGGTCAACCACACGTTCTAGGGTTTATGCAAGAGGGCTAATAACTAGAGATCTGATCCATGGAACTGGAATTTGATGGATAGTCAAGTTATTGAAGGAAGAAGCCTAATCATCATTGACTCAAGGAAAAATAAGGAAGTTGAATCAAGGAGGCTTGTGACTTGGTCTTGGAGAGGTCATTGAGTCAAGGCTCTAGGCCATGGTCTTGGTATTCGTCAATTGAAGTCTATATAAGAAGAATATCTTGTTTGGGTTTTCCTCTCATGTTGGAGAGGTTTTGGCCCTGGTTGATCACATATTTTATGTGTCTCTTGTCTCCTCATTGTTTATGCATTAGTAGATGTTTGATGAAGAATATTGTTTTGAGCATTGTTTATTATTGTGGATTAGTCTTGAATGTGTTTGTGTATGAAAAATTGGTTGGGTTTGTAAGCTATGAGTAGAGCAGTGTTTGATTGATGCATGCTTCCTACAATAGAACGTGTCTCTTACTTAAACAATTAATTTAGTGGAAATATGGGGATTTGGATAATTATTTTGGAATTTATGCACCTTACAAGTACATCAACTCATATAATGCATAAATATAATGGAAAGTTGTAATGCGTTGCATCATAGAAAGGATGTCGATAAAATATGATAGCTTAAATGTACATGATAGTTTTGAAATGTGGGGAATAACTCTTATTTAGTCATAGGTAGCCTAATAAATTCCTTTTTTAATATTTAAATGTCCATGATGATTTTGAAAGTAGGTGGGTAGCAATTCTTACTCATGTCATGGATAGCCTAATGAGTACTTTTCTCTATCTAGAATGATACTAGATACATTTTTTTTTTTGTATTGTGTGCTTCTTCAAAAATTTTCATAATATATCATATTATAAAAACTCTAAAATAAGCTTCTCACTTTGGTTCCTATGTTTGTGGTAAAATCTGAACCCAGCTTCTGAAAGTAGTGTTATTCTGGAGGATACCAACAATATTTTTCGCTCCATAAAGGTTTTAACATATCTTTAGTCTTTGATGAGTTTTTTTGGATGATTGTACTTTAAAAATAAAGATGTGTCTGCAGTTTTCTCACTTGTTAAGTTAGAATCAATGAAAAAAATAAAAATAATTACTTACATTTATTTGTAGAGTTTACCTTAAATTGATGGAACATGGTGATTACATCAAATGAGTGTGAAAGTGAATTTTGAAATTTTATTAATGTCCTTAATGCTTGGAAAATGTAATGGGATCAGATGATAAGTTAACATGTAAGGTATTTAGTGAGACATTTCTTCTCTTCTAAGAAAAGTATATCTAAACCAAGTGCAATACCAGGGGCATAGAGGATTTTGTAGTGTGCAAAGCTTAGTTGCGTGGGTTTGGGGCTAAGGCATAGTTGCTCCATTTAACTAGAGTAAAATGAGAGGAAATGAGGCAATGCATACTTTGTAAATCTTAGCTACGAGGATTTTGGGTTCAAAGCTTAGCCACTTCACAATTGAAATGAAAATTAAATCAAATGAGACAAGGACTTGCAAATTATTAGTTATATGTAATGAAATTAAAGTGAGTAAACACAAAGTATCAAAATTCGAAGTAGAATCAACCCTTGTGTATGAAAATTCACTCAAGCATTTTTTTATGGCTGAATTCCCCCTCAAATATACATTTGATTAATGAAAAAGATTAGAAAACCACATCTATGTAATCGAGGTATCCCTCTTAGATGCACAAACCTTTCCCCTTGGCTTCCCATTGACTTTGAGGTTGTGTTCCCCTACACTCCTATATGCTTACTAGGGATACTACACTCCAACATGATGGATTCTAAGATATATTGTGATAGGGGGGTGAGGGTTTCTGAAATTTTTATTGCCACAGGAAAGTCTTGCCATGTTTAGTTCAACAATACAGAAGCGAAATGCTCATGTAGAAGGATTTATGGTGCTTTTTCAATTGTGGGAAATAGAAGTGCCATACGTTATGGTGCTTCTTGGTACAATATTACCGATTCATGGAGAAAGATCAATGGTTCCTTGGGTGGAACTACACCAATGTGTGGGTGGGACCGGGCTCATGAGATTCATTTATTACTACCATCACAAGAACTATGACCAAATTGACTCATGAGATTCATTTTTTACTGCCATAACAATGAAGTACATCCAAATTGGTTATAAAATATTGCATTGTTAAAAGTTATTTTTTAGCTTTAAAGTTTGACATAATATTATAAAACCAAATCTAATTTTTTTAAATAACATGGAAACCCATAACATTAGTATTAGATAATCAAACATTAATAAAAAATATTTATCGTTTTTTTGTTTAATTATATAAAATCCAAATCTGAATTTGTTTAAAATTACAACTTACAACATGGTTAATTATTTTGTAATTTTGAAAAATAAAAAATACAATTTTTTGAAATGAGCATACAATACTATAAGAAAATATACATTCCATACATTTTGATATATTAATCAAATATAATGTTTTTAATATTTATAAAACGATAAATAATTATAATTAAAAAAATTTAACGATCATCCAAATTTAAAATTTAATTTTTGTCGCGTTTTCTTTCCCACCTTCGTGTATTCGAATGAATGTTGATTAGTTGAAAAAAAAGGAAAGACCATTTGGCTGTGTTTTCCTCCATGCCTTAGTGTATTCGAATGAATGTTGAGTAGTTGAAAAAAGAGGAAAGACCATTATGTCACATTTTCTTCCCTGCCTTAGTGTATTCAAATGAATATTGAGTAGTTGAAAAGAAAAGGAAAGAACAGAACAAGTTTTCTTCTCCGCCTTAGGGTATTCAAATGAATGTTGAGTAGTTGAAAAAAAGGAAATACCATGGGCACAGTAGAATCTGATTTGTGGCTATATGGAAACAGGTACAGGTTGTGGCATTAATATTTAGGGTTTCTAGATTGATGGCCATTCTTAGAATTGATTTGCAAATTTGTTTTATATTTTCACATGAAATGTATGTTGAGAAGTTGAAAAAACAAGGAAAGACCATGGGCACAGTACAATTTGATCTGTGGCTATATGGAAACAGGTACAGGTCATTGAATCAATTTTTAGTTTTTCTAGATCAATGCCCATTCTTAGAATTGATTTGCAAATTTGTTTTATATTTTCACATGAAATGTATGTTGAGTAGTTGAAAAGAAAAGTAAAGACCATGGGCATAGTACAATCTGATCTGTGGCTATATGGAAACAGGTATAGCTCGTTGGATCAATTTTTAGGGTTTCTAGATCGATGGCCATTCTTAGAATTGATTTGCAAATTTGTTTTATATTTTCACATGAAATGTTCGAGTAATTCGCTGGAAGTTATTGTTTCATGGTTGAATTTGGATGCGTTGAGAAATAAGATTGAGGAGGATCTCTTCAATGGCTTGCTAAAAAAACATGGATCTATTTTCCCTCGGAAAATTTGGACCACGATGGAAGGATCAGAAGCCTTGGTCTTCTATCAAGAGCCCAAGAAAATACTTGCACAGGTACCTTTTCTCTCCTTTAATTCCTTCCTCGATTTCAATTGCTTGAAACAGTCTAGCAAATTTTTCACCTGAAATTAGGTTATCTGGGTTTTGTTTTTTATGAATTTAGCTTCAAATGAACAAGCCCCACAATTACTATATTGGCAATGAAATTTATATTAAATATAGGTTGAACTCTTATAGTAGTTTGATAGTATACCACACCAGAAATTACAAAAATAGTAGTTTGGTAGTATACCACACCACGAAAATAGCGGAAAAAACAACAACATAGACTTCTCAAGGTAACTCCCTGCCCTCCCTCATTTCAATGCAACACGAAAAGATTTTCTTGCTCTCTTTCCATTTCATGGAAGTTCTTAATCAGAAACCTTAATTTCAAGCCATGTTACCAGAAACAAAACATAAGTCTTAGTTTCTAAAGAAGACCGTATAAAAAATGGAACAGTATAGAAAACGGTGTTTTATACAATAATTTTCGTTTTTTAATGCAAGAAACTCGGTTTTTCAAAACGGTTCGTTTCATGAATTTTTTTTATGGAAAACGTTTAATCTTGTTCATTTGCAATATGGATCTCTTCCAGATTGGACATCGACATGAATCATAAAAGCATTGGTTTTCTGGATAGTTTTTGAAGGCATTTTCATAGTCTATGGTTAGAAGTCAACCATATACATCTTAGGTGCTAAGGTTTGTTGCAAATAGGTTGGGTGTTCTCCCTAGTGACAACACCTTGCAATAGTGCTTAATATATCTTTAACAATGTTGACTATTTAGGGATTTAATTAGTTAAAGTTATGTTATTTTTTTAATTGTAGCCATTGATGTGTAGCAGTGTATGGTTAAGTTCTTACAATTTTGTTTTGTTATTTTTGTGTTGCTTTTATTTAAAAATGGATTTAGTGATTGTATCTAATATTTAAAATGTGTATTTTTATAAAAATATAAAATTGTAATGTATAAGGTTTTTTATATATATTTTAATAAATAGTTGTATATAGATTTCATATATATTTTTATAAATTAGTATTAAATAATTTAGTTAATTTTTCTTGTTAATTATTTATTTTATATAAACATTGGGACACAATTTTTTTTTGCCATTGGTCTGGTTTATAACCTCTCAAATGATTGGAAAAAGATTTTGATAAAACCATCCTATAGAAACTTTTATCAACTATTAGACAATCTATAATATTAAATATCATCAACCAAAGACATTAATTTAATATATAAAAAATAATAGTTATCTATTATCCATCCCATTAATAGTTTTTTCCCATAAATACTTTTTTCATCGGTGATAAGAGAGATTATGTTAGGTAATTTGCAATAATAAAGCTTACGAGCAACAAGCTATTGCTTAATATGTCTATAATACAAACATAATTTTAACTATGATAAATATGGAAAGTTTCATAATTACATAAAAATAGTGATAGAAATAATTGTAAATTTATAAAAATAAACAAGTCTCAAAAATCAAAATACAAAATAGAAATTCATCATTTAATAAATTTTAAATACAAAACAAATAGGTGTACTACTACAAGAAAGTACTCCTCTTCATTTATAAATAACCAGTGTATATCTATCTCTCGAGAGCATCAAGAGAGATCAAATGTCTCTCTCTCTCTCTCTCTCTCTCTCTCTCTCTCTCTACAAACCTCTTTAAGTGAAGAGATTTGATCCTCTCAATGCTTGATCCAAAGTTAAAATGGATCTAGGTTGCTTTAGTTATTAGCCTTTGAATAGGCTACATTGTAGAAAAATACCATGGAGAAAAAAAATGGGAAAAAACCATGGGCAAGAAAAAACTATGCTCTCGAGAATTTTATGTTTTTTAATTTGTTTATTTGATTTGATTTTGTTTTATTTTGACTGAGTTGAAATGCCAAATATTATAACATATTCCCCAGGTGTAAGGGGTCTCTTAGCACAATAATCTAACAACCAAAAATATATTAAGAGGGGCCTATAAGAAAATACCTAGATTATGACATTTCTTTTCAAGACTTCAAGGTCTCTCTCGCTTGTTTTAATTTATGAAAGAAAATTGATAAGAAAAAACTAATAAAATAAATAAATATTAAATACAGAACCACGGAATCTAACAAAACCATGTGCAAAAACTAGAAAATTAAATGAATATAAAGTACAAAACCATGGAATATAACAAAACTATTGGCCATAACATTTTTTCAAAAGTTATTTTAACATAAACAAATCTAGGGACTAAAAAAGAATGGTTTGGTAAGTTCTAACCATGGGTGATAACATTTTTTAATGTTATTTTAATATAATCGTATTTAAAAACTAAAAATGAATGATTTGGTATGTTATAACCACAAGTGATATTTGTATATAATATTTAACTAAGTAGAAATTAAAAAAATCACCATTTAATAATTTATTTCACTTATTTATCTTGATCAACCACACTTGTTAATTGGAAACATTTACTTAGATAACAAATTTTATAATATGAAAATTAATAAAAAGAAATAACTAATATCGAGAAAGAATATCTAAATTTACCTATTAAAATTTAACATAAAAATAGATTTACTATACAAAACCATATATATGATGCATTAAAATAATTAATATAAAGCATGACTACATATAATAATCATCTAATCAATTCAAATACAAATATGAGATAGCCATTATACACTTTAACAATAATTATGGTAAATAATATATACTAGCCTAGATCCATCTTAATTTCGGATATTCCAACACCCTAAAGGGATCAAAACCCTTTTATAAATTAGTAATGTGTATAGATATTTTATACATATTTTTGTAAATTAGTAGTTAAATAATTTAGTTAATTTTATTTCTCACAAACTATCAATTTAATATCTAGTTCAACTATACTTTTAAATTATATTATTTTTATTATTATAAAGATTAGTTTTCTATTATAATGGATTACAGATAAATTTTTGAGAGTTTTCTCTTTATATTTTGTCTTCAAACACGTGTTGTAGTATTGTATTTATGGTTCTGCAAGTGGCAACAATTCGATACAACCCTCTATTTTTGGCTCTATATCCAATGGAGATCAACTCAATCTCTACCATCTTGTTACCCAACCATGAAAACAATAACCCAATAACTGTGTGGAAAATTATACAATAGATCCCAAATTTGAGGTCCACTCATGTCACATCTAAGAATATATATAATGTATGTGGGGTCATGTACTCATTTGAAAAATGCAAAGGCTAAATCAAACTTGAATTCATTGCCAAGTGTTTCTTCACTATTGTATTTTCCAGCCCAGAGGATCAAACATGGGTATTCAAGAATGGCTTATGTGAGAAATGGAAGCTTTGTTGATGACTATAAGTATTAAGGAATGGCCAATGTGAGCAGCTAAAGCCTATGAGCAACTACCTATGAACCATAGTATTCAAGAATGTTAATGATGAATGCTTGGTTTTATGTTTCATATTTTTCTTGTTTTTTCTCTTTCCTCGTCTCTTGAATATGAAACAAATGCTTGGTTGTATGTTTCATATTTTTCTTGTTTTTTCTCTCTCCTCGTTTCTTGAATGTGAAATCTCCAAACTCCATTTCTCATCTCATTGTCATTTCTTGTTTCCTTTCCCCTTTCTGGTTTCTAGTAACATAGATTTCAAGCCCTTCCTTCTAGCTTTGGTTGAATTTGTGCATTGCTCTCAACTCCAAAAGTAGGTGATAGAAGGGATGGATAGAAAGCTTGGTACTCGAGATAGAGTTAAAGAGGAAGAAACATTGAGTGAGACACAGCAAGATTCCTCTCGTGCGGTAAAAGGATCACAACAAGGCCACAGTAAGCCCCCGAGAGAGAATGAAGATGCTACCGCATGCAGTGGTAACAATTAGAGTATGGTGTAGTTCCGTATATTAAGGTCCACCAATGAAATCATATTAGCAAAATTCTAAGCCTGAAAATAGATTGAAACAAAAAAGAAAAAGAAAGGGAAACCCTCACTAACTCGTCAGGCCCTTACTCAATAATTGGGAAACATTTGCGTATGAAAAATCAGGGATCCGTTCTTAAAAGTCCATGTTTTCTTTTATAGATCTCTTCATAATTATGGATGACTTCAACCCTCCTCAAATGGCCATTGGATGAGTGCCAGGAAGTTGCATTCGTTAAACTTCCTGGCAACTGTTTGAATTTTTTTTAATTTAAAACTTTTATACAGAACTTTGACTTTTGCATTTTGTAATTTGTTGCATATGTTTTCCGCTCATGCCATATTTTTTTAAATAAACATATTTATTTTCTTTTGATTACGTTTCTCAACTATCACCGTGGATTTATCCTGGACAAGTAATGAAAATAATATATGTTCCAGGGAATTGAACATATATTTTTTCATCACTTGTATCGATATACTTTGGAAACACGGGCACGTAAACCCGAACCCATCACTTCATCGGACTATGAAAGATAGAGAATTTCCTAGCTATTGAGTACAACACATAGCCCATGTCATTTGAAGATATACTGGTATTATTCTTTCACCTTGAGATGGATATATATATATTTTTTATTGCAGCAGTGAAACAACCGCTACATTATGATACATCAACTATATTAAAAGGAAAACAACTAGTTTTCCTGTATAACCATGTTGAGAGTAATGAGTATTTTCCCATATCTCGTCATAGCAACAAATTCCATTTTTCTAAATCATTGTGTTTCTCATTCTAGTGGCCACCATTATTGTGCAAGTTTCTCCTGTCGCTTTTTGCCTCCATGAAAGTTGAAAAGAAAATGCTAAGACAATGCTAAATGTCAAATTTTAGCAGACATTTTGAAAACCTTTTTGATCCATTTTCTAACATGGTCCACAATTTGCTTTGATAGTACTACGATGTATCTCTTCCAAAACTTGATCTTCTTTCATAGCTGGACAACTAATTTGATAAATGATATCTTTAAATCTGTCTTGGACTCGAACGTTATTAGATGTTCTTGAAGATGGGCCAAGTGTTCACCCAAAACGTCCAAACATATCAATAACAACACATAGTGTAATAGAAATATTCATCCTCATCCAATTATTAAATGCAAAAATATTCCTCTAAAAGCTTGGATTTCCCATACACTAGGGCTATTACTTATATAACCCCTGGTTTTAGTTTCTCTTGCATGTTTGGCGATTCAGCTGGAATATGTCAATATATAGAGTTCCTTGATGTCTTCACTCCAACTTCTTGGATGCCATCTCAAAGAAAGGATCAAAGGATATTCCAAATATTATCTTTATAGGTGGCCATTTCGACCTGAAAGCCCGAGTATCCATGCCATTAGTTAAATATTCTATGCATGTGTACATTACCAAGCAACTTATCATCAATAAACATTGTTGCAAGACAATAATTGTTCAAATAAATTTTTGAGATGTTCTGGATATCTAAAGAGATTTCCTTATAAAGCTCAAGTTCAGAAAAGCATCCAAGATATGGATCGTGAAACAGTGGATCCTCACACTAATATATTCACCATGGGACTGAGACAAAGATATAAAAATTGTAAACTTCCTCATGTAGATGAGAAAGTGGTGTTGGAAATTCTCCACATTAGAATTGACATTCTTACCATACTCAAATGTTGTCCTTCCTCAACGTAAACAATTCTTCAATAATATGGCCACTCTCCCACATGTGTCACTTCTCCCAATCCTCATGCTTAATTTTCACACTGTACCTACGCATTTCATTCGACAATGTGTATGTCTTGGGACTTTATATCCACTGTAGTGGGCCTTCATCCCTCTTCTATTACAAAAAAGACTTCTTAGGGTAGGGGAAATCACAACTCCCTGCCCTCCTTCATTTGAATGCAACACGAAAATATTTTCTTGCTCTCTTTCCATTTCACGGAAATTCTTCAATCAAAAATCATTTCAAGCCATTCCTTCCATATTTGGTTGAATATTTTCATTTCTATCAACTCCAAAAGCAGGTGATAGAAAGGATGGGTAGAAGGCTTGGTACCCAAGCAGAGTTAAAGAGCAAGAAACATTGAGTCAGACACTGGAAGATTCCTCTTATGGGGTAAAAGGATCACAACAAGGCCACAATAAGCCCCTGCAAGAGAAAGAAGATGCTAATGCATGCAGTGGTAACAATTAGAGTATGTTGCAACACTATATATCAAGGTACCATTATCATCCCCTCAAGAATTTGATTGCCTGAGGAGAGAGAAAATATTTTAAAAGTAGAATCTAGCAAATTTGAGGATATAATTAGCAAAGTGTAAAGCTTGCACAATTTTGTTTAGAGACCACGTGAGCAAGTTACAGATGTTGATACACTCTTTGATCTCACTTCCACACTCCTCGCTATTGTTAACAGATCACAAAACAATGATGGTGATACTCCAGTTGATTTTATTAGTAGTGATATTCTAAGAAACTATAGTGACTAGGCATATGGAAGCAGGTCTTTGGAAAGAAATGATGATCAAACCCAAATACCATGGAGAAATATTGGGCTTTTAGCTACTTCTGTTTTCCAGCATGTGGCAGGAATTTTCACTATGATTGGACCAATGGATAATGAACCCAAGCAAAGGAAAGTTGTAGTATAGAGAAAATAGACTAAGCTGATAGAAAGCACTCGACCTGAAGCGGTGAACGAGTCCCTGGAAGATGAAAAATCAGAAACAGACAAGAATATGGCAAGCATATTTAACATTTTGCGAAAACAGAAGCAAGCCAGATTAGAGAATTTGGTTCTAAATAGAATCTAATTTTCCCAGACAGTAGAAAACATCTTTGCGTTATCATTTCTATAAAGGATGATAGAGTTGAAATAAACGTTGATGAAAATGGAAAAAAAATTGTTGTCCCCAAAAATGCTACCAGAGCTACAAAAATGGCATCTGGAGAAGCTTCTTACAGCTAATTTGTTTTTCGGTTTGATTTTAAAGACTAGAAGTTGATGATGGAAGTTGTTGAAAGTGGTGAGGAGTTGATGCCTCACAAAACCAATCTACTTATGATTCCTTGTTCTGAGAAGGCTATAGAGACTCCTATAAGAGAGATTTCAAGAAATAGGGGCAGAGTGGTACCTACAACTCTTGAGGTGCAGGAGGATGAATGTGGAAGTGATGACGGTGGTGGAGGTCTTCAAAGATCAGCACCGAAGAAGCAAAATAAGTGTATCCTATGAATTTTGCTGCTTTTTTCAGTGCTTTTTGTTGGAAACTATCTCTCTTTCTATCAGTGCATTGTAATTCATACAGGAAGCTAATATTTGATTTAAGCAATCTGGTATATAAACAATGCTATCTTGTTCTCATAATTAGTTATAATTAAGTTTACTAGCAGTGAAAACCCCCAATCATGTAGTACACCCCTTTAGGCATGGTTCTAAGGCATGGGCAAAAGACTAGCATCACATAAAAGGAAATTGTTAATGTAAGATGTCAAGTTTGATCTGTTAAACCATGATTAGTCTCCTTGTGACAATATGTTGTAATTTTATGTTTGAAAAGTATTTTGAGATACCACACAGGAAAAAAGTTTTTGATTGTGTAGTTGATTTAATTTGAGAATACATAGAGATGAGAGTAGGGTAAGGCCAGGCGAAAATAGACGTAAATACAAAGGTTCAAAAAAATAGATAGCAACCCTTACCATACCCAAACCCTTTTACTTGCACTACAAGGATAGAGAGATCCACCCAGAGGCATGTGCAGAATAAGTAGGGATATGCATGCTCTGGTTTGACTAATTTCTTGAGCCTAGCTCAAGCAGGTGCAACTAGTAGATGGCAAGAGATTGGGAGTACATATCTATTAAGTATGTGTATATGAAATTCATTATGTCCCCTTTTGATTTTCAAGGTGGGAGGAATGCAATGGAGAAAGGGAGATTGTATTTGTCCTCTATATCACACATATCAGGAAACTAGGATAAGTCCCAATAATAAGAGTTGGGTTAACTCATAAGTATATGATTGTTATTAAGCTAAGTCATCCTTTAGTTGAGTTTCATCCTTTAGTTGAACCTTCAAGCAAGATATTTGGCCTCTTTTCAACCCTTTAGTCTTCCTGCAATAGCTATAGAATAACCCTATTTAACCCACGTTGAGTGCCTCTTCTTGTTGTGATATTAAGCTTCAAACTTCAGCCCTTCTCCCTACAAAAGCACCCAAGAACAACACTCAAAACAACCTCTCTTTCACACGTTGTACCTACATCAAAACATAAGAATTCCACGCTGCTTCTAGGGCTTCTTTCTTGTTGTCTTATGGATCCTTCTTGCAGTGGCTAGGGCCTCCCTTTGACTGTGTCTAGGGCCTCTTTGAGTGCTGCTTTAGACCTTCCTTGACTGCAGCTATATGATTCTTCTTGATGGCTAATAAGGGCCTCCGTCTTGCTACAGATTAAGGCCTCCTTTGTTGTGGATAAGAGCCTTCCTTTTGTTGTGTATCTGGCCTCTCTTGACTGTGTCTTTATGCCTCTTTTGACTGCATCTTAGGCTTCTCTCTAGACTGCATCTTAGGCCTTTCTCTTGTTGTGGCTAAGCCTCCTTTTGACTGTGGTTAGGGCTACCTTTTACTGCAGCTAGGGCTTCCTTTTCGACTGTGGCCAAAGATCCTTCAAGATTGCATCTAGGTCTCCCTTCATGATGGCAACTAGGGCTCCTTTGTGACCGCAACTAGGGCTCACACTATTGAAGTTTGCTAGCCTCGCCCTGCTTGGAGAATCTTGCACTGTAGCACTCTCTGCTGGTTCATCCACATCCGTCTCTACCCAGATCCGCCAGTCCTGCTGCTCTCTCTTCAGGGCTACTGTAGCAAGGTATAATCCAAGAGGTTGGGTACCTCATGTATCTACCCCTCACCGCTTGTAGTCCTCCTGACTATAGCTCGATGTCTCACCACCTCTTCTCTAGATGTACATGAGCACTCCCTATAGTCCCTAGCATGCCCTGGGACACTATGACATGAGCACTAGTGCATTAAGGTCACTTTCTTGTTAATTTGACCATGAATATCTCTTCTACAAAGAAATATTTCTTAGCTTTGTTTACGTTAGTGGTTTGATAAGAACATTTGTACCGTCTCTTCAATGAATTTCTTAGATTTATGATTTTTAACAAAAAATGGCTAACATTTTACCCTAGCTAAGTAGGGATTCTTTAAATAATCTTCTAGCTTGGTTCCTTTTTGTTCCATCTAAGCTTGGAAAAGTGTCATGAATTTAAATTGAACAATGTAAGAATCTAGTCTTCTCTAGAAACAATCAAGCCAACTCTTTCATTTTGAAAATTACCTACCAGTTCTCGACATATTCTTTGAGATTTCTATGTTAAAGGTGTTGGATTTAGGTAAGTGATACAGAATGCACACCTACAGTTCTATTGTTCACCTATTAGACCAGTGAAAATTATAGGAAAAATTGGAAGGGTTGGACATGAATGTTCCAACCATACTCTTATTGGCTTGCAATACATATATTCATAACACATACCTACAAAACTATTGTTCACCTATTCTACTAGCGCATATTGTAGGCAAACTGTTAATGTTGGACTTCGTTGTCTCAAGTTCACATACTAGCGCTAAAGATGCAAAGTATTGTGTGCATCCTTAGATATGTTTTACATTGCAAACTAACTGTTTAAATAAATGCACGTATAAAACTTCTATATTAGCAAAATAACCATCAATACTTTTTTCTAGCATTTTGGGCTGAATTCACAATAGCATGTTAAAAAGTGTCATTCCAATGTCTAGAAATTAGGATATATAAATGTGAGATATATACTCTACATCTTTGTGTTATCTCCTTCACAAATTTGACTTTTTTTAGGCTACATGTTAATTGTTTGAACTTTGAACTTTGAATAAATTCCTGAATGGGCTTCATAAAAGCTCGAATGAATGGACTTCATAAGGCAGTGGTACCATAAATTGTACTATTTCAAAGATTTGACTTCCATATTATCAAAAAATACAATTTCCTCAATAAATACTTATATATATAGATACTTATGTTTAGGATTATATATGTGTTGGAGAGGTTCCTTTATGTTTTACTATAATCCTGATGCTAACAAGCTTTAGCTCACTTTTTTCATCAATTGTTCATAGAATATGCAAAAGATTTCATTGTCAAAATGTGGCAAAAATTACATTTCTCCTAATTTATTTATTTTATTGTTCATGACAAGATAATCATGTTGCAGAAATGAGGTATCCTATAGTTTGTTTCAATTTGTGGATACTTTTTTTCCTCCCATTGTTTTACAAGGATGTAGATTCGATTTTCATGTTGATGGTTTTTGCATGTATCTTATCTAGCCCCAAATGTTGGTAATGGAGTGGATCTTGAGAAGTAGTCTTGGAAACAGACTATCAGAGGTTAATGTTACAATACCACTTCCACCTGGTATCAAATTTTTTTTAATGGTAAGTGACATAAAGACGAGTTATTTAATGACAGGGTTGAAAGGGCAAACTCATGTCTTAGTTCTAAGTCATTTATTTGTGTTTCTTAGCTCTAAGTCATCTGTTTTTGAGCTTTACCAGATCAATTATTTCACTAATCCAATATGCATGGATTGTATTTCTCACCCGATGTTAGTTACTTGACATGGTTGATATAACATTCAATTCTAGGCCACTTTTATTTTAATTAAGAGATTTTATTGATTAAAAGGATATTCATATTTTGATTGGTTTACTTGGAGCTTGATTTAAAAAAAAAAAAATCTAAATTCCACGTGGATGTTATTTTTTAGGGTGAGCTCTTTGCATCAGTTAGGTCAGATGAGTCCTAGAACATAGGTATACAACAAGAACATCTTTGGCCTTTGTTGTGTATCTGTTATTCTTTATATCATTGATGGATGGTTATTGATTATGTAAAACAGAGGATAGGAAGGTCCTGCCAATTCTCTTGACAAAACAAAATAAAATGGAGTGGTAGAATTGTGTTTTAAAGGGTGAGCCAGAAATTAGTACTTGAAAGGTAGAAGTTGAGAATGGAAGGCTATCCGATCTGGATCTAGAGACACAACAGATGGTGGAAAAAAAAATGATGGTATTGACGAGTCTTCCCAGAAAATAAGCTCTAATTGTTAGACCATTGCCCAAATTTTAGTTATCTCTAATGGAAATAGTGACTCTAGATTTATTTGTATGAATAATGACTTTTGTCATTGTCCTATTCATTTCCTATGAATGATTTTGATTTTCAAACTCCAACTAGTTTGTTGTTAAATTAAGTAAAGCTTTGATCACAAACTTATTGTTTTCAAATTTCTTTTCTAAATCTATTTTCTTGAGAAAATTTCTCTTTTTACTTTAGCTACTGTAGATTGCTACTGTGTGACATATGCTATGATATAATTGCCTGGATAAATAGACAGAAGTGTTGTACAACATAGTGTTTTATAAATCTAAAGAAACAATATTTCCAAATACAAAGTTTATTAATTAAGAACATGTTTTAGACTTCTTTTCTAAGTTATTATTATATTTCGGTAGGGGATTTTCTGTAAGTTGATATTGTGTTGTCCCTTTGGTTTTTGTCAGGTAACAATGGTTAATAAGGAATGTGTTCTTGAGCAGCATGCACACATCTTATTCTATTATCAATAGGAAACTCCATGGTTTTCAGGAATGGCAACAGAAACGTAGATGTTAGTGGGATATCCAAAGTCCGTGTTGGATGAATATAATACTAGTAATGATTTTGATTCGTTGTCAGATAAAGAATGTCATGAGTCAAATTCAAATAAACAGAAGCAGCTCAAGAATGAAGGTGAAGCTATTGCTTTCTATCCAAGTCAATTTATTTTATTTGTTGGTTGCTTTCATGTTTTGAGTGTGGACTTGTGATCTGTGTTACATTTGCACAGAAGTTTAGATATCATTCAGATATCTAAACACAAAAAAACAACAACATTGAGATTTTTCTTTCACTCCTATAAAATATTGCATCTATCTCCATCAATGTTCTTCTTCTATATGTTATCAACTTATGACATTTCCTCTGCAATATTTGGTGCATTTTCTACTTATAGGTCATTTATAGACTATAAATGTCTTCGGAATTTCACTTCTAATTGAGTATTCAAATGAAAATGTTTCATAACTTCCATAACCATTAGGTAGCGACTTGCAGCTTCGATGTTGCTTTGCTTGTTTAGTAAAATATTGTCGAGACTTTAATTTATTAAAAGTTGTAGAATTTACAATTTATGAAGTTTCAAGGTTTTATTTTAAAAGTCTAATTATTTAAAGGGTGCTAGCTCAATGGAAGAGCACCTGCTTTACAAGTAGGAGGTTTTTGGTTCGATTCCATCTTGCCCTAACATGATCCATATGGAATGAGCTTTTGACCATCACCAATGAGCTTTGGTGACATTTTTCAACCATTGCCAAAATATGAAATGTTGATAGTGAACGAACACCACCATATATATGCATCAATAGGGACGAACCTCAAAGGTCTGTAACCATAAATCATTGTTTTCAATATGAAATGGTGACGGTCGATGTCCGTCATTATAGTCATTATTTGTGATGGACCTTGAATGTCACCACAACACCTATACTTATGACAATGCGACTTTTGGTGAGGGTCAACAAACATCACCATAAATATGCACCAATAGTGACAGCCATGAAAGATCCATCACAATAAATCGTTTTTGTTCATATGAAATAGTGACAGTCATTATCCATCATTATAATCAATATTCATGACAAACCTTTAATGTCACCATAACACCTATACTTTTGGTGAGCCACCTTTGGTGACATTCAGTTTTTTGTGATGGAGGTTATGGTCCATCACCATTGCTCATATGAAATGGTGATGGTTTCTATTTTTCATAATAAATCATCATTGGTGATGGACTTTGAATGTCACTACAACACCTATACTTTTGGTGGTACCACCTTTGGTGACGTTCAATTTTTGGTGACAGAGGCTATGGTCCGTCACCATTTCTCATATGAAATGGTGATGGTCACTATCTGTCATTATAAATCATTATTGGTGACGGATTTTGAATGTCACTACAACACCTATAATTTTGGTGATGCCACTTTTGGTGACGTTCCGTTTTTGGTGACAAAGGCTCTTTTTACCGTCACTAATGAGCATATGGTGACATTTTTCGCTCCTCACCAATGTCCTTTTTTCTTGTAGTGACACTTTTGCACAATGGTCTTTCACTAAGGAATGTGGATCATATGGATTGAAACTTCTAGTGCCAAAGGTGAACCTCTTGAATTCCTCTGTCTCGGCATCAACATGCTTGAGATTATGAATCTCATACAACCCGATCTGTAAAGGAAGAGTGAGCCAAGGTGCCTTCTTCTTCCTATGCAGTCTTGCTGACAAATATGTCGAGATGTGATATGCAACTTCTTGCATGACCAACTTATCCATGGAAAACTTCGACAAAACATGCATACCCTTCTTCACACTATACATCCATATGAAGGTGCCAAGGGGTGAGGCATACCAAACTGCTATGTCAACCAATGCCTCCATCGCTACCTGCAACATGCAAGGTGGATCCTGCTCAAAAATCATCTTGTATAATGGGGTGATGAAGTGGTCTGATAGTTGTATTATAAATCCACTAAAGCTGCATTCGGAGAACAACTTTCAATAGGTGTGCACAGAGGTTTCTGAAGGTGTCCATGCCCAACCCAATCTTGGGAACTAATGATGGGCACAAATTGCATCAAGTATTTAAGAGGACATGAAAAGTTTTGCTTGTTGACCCTTGGGTGGATGTTGGGCTTATGTTACTTTTCCCTTCAGTTGGAGATCCAACATGTCGGGTCAATTGGTTTTCCTTCTTTTTCCAACTGATCCAACACAATCACGCTATGCTGCGGGAATGTTTCTATACTCTCTTGGCCATATAAGTGACATGCAAATATGGCCAAGAGATGATAAGCCTTCCGCAATATCCTTGTCTTGTACACTTTGTTGCATGTTGTCCTAAACTTAGATGGATCTTTAACTGAGTCCTTCAATATGTCTCTTGAGTTTGCACTACTACTGGGCCTGGTGAAGGGTGCATCCATTGTGACCACCGACTGCGGTAAGTGATACATCACCTAAAAGTCGTATTCCCTAAAGATAGCAAGTAAATTTCCAATGACACTTCTCAACACCATTATATCTAAATCAATATGCGAGACAATCTAGTGGATCATGTATGTGCATGGAAACACGGGATACCTGCATGCAATCTGATACAAGCTAGACTTATGTATGTTCACATAGACTCTACGGTCCTCCAGATTCTCCTTGAAGGTGCCTGAAAATATGTCTTTGATGTCCTGCCATTTCATCTTGATTTCCTTGTCTATGAACAAATTAGTGTCTTCATAGATGGGCAAGCTCATAAACACTTCCTTGACCGCATCTTCAGTTTCTCTCTCAACGATGTCCTTTGACCTTGCTCTCTTGGAAGCCATTATACTTGTAGTTTTGAGAGACTAATGAACACTTGTGATACCTAGAGGTAGAGAAACACTCATGGCAAGTAAACTTCCAGTTGAAAACCAAAAGGAACTTGAGGACTGGCATTCAACACACCTAGGTGATTGACTGGAAGGTTTGCACAATTTTCACTAAGAGGCTAGGAGACTAACTGCCAAAACTGTGTAGAGAATAGTCTGAACTATCACTGGGCTTATTGGCTACTGAAACTGCTCAGAGAACAGTCCAGCTTGGCCTACTGAGGACTGAAACTGCACAATGCGTAGTTTCAGTCAGCATGACTACAACCTCGTAAAACTGCATTGTGCAATTCTGGGGGCCAATGGGGCACTGCCTCTAGGAATTGTGTAGAGAAATGTGCAGTGCAAGCCGAGCAAGGAAAGGTTCGGGCCAAGGCAGCCCAGACCTGCCAACGGGTGACTAAAAACATGTAAATATTGAATGAATGTGCGAACCTATGTGCAGACATGAGTGAATAAACATGCATACAATCAGTTAGTGCAAGATTTAGTAAACATGAAAACAAGTAAGTGTGTGAAGCGAGTCACTGCAATGATGAACATCAGTGCATAAACAATATCATGCATGCAACAATAGTGAGATGCAATGGAAAGTTTGAAATAGTGCTTGTACAAGCTTACATGCATTAAAACAACAACAATATTTCAACAATACCAAGTAATCAACACTCACACAAACCGACATACAAAAAGCGACAGAAAAGGAGTAAGAGACATGAAAAGAGAACTTACTCAGAAAAAGATGAGCTGAGTGTGTTGAATGCTCCTAGATGTGGTGGGCCATGCTAGAGATCCAAGATCAAAGTGAAGAATGATATCTGAAGCATCGAATAAATAGCTTTGATAGGATCGAGGTTTATAATGCACATGCCACAAATCTAGGAAAAAGCGAAATTTGGCGGGAGGTTTCTAAAATGGATTTTGTGTGTAACCCCCATCTGCTAAAAAAAGATCCCTAAAACATAGGTATGATTTTTTCTTTTTTCTTTTTTCTTTTTGGAAAAAAGAATCCCATGCATGCAATGCAATATTTCTTAGTACTGGAGGGAACCGGTCAACTTGGGAGCACATCTAGAGTGATTTCTATGCATTTTTTGGGCTGAGTGGCTCTAGATGCCCCTCAGGCTCTATGCAATTTCTGGACCGAAGCCAAGGCAGCCAACCAGATCTATGTAAATTTCGAGAGAAAGCCCAATTATGGGCTGCTCTATGCAATTTTCAGAGGGAAGGTTGCCTGCTTTCTGTGCGCATTTCTGGAGAGCAGTAGGCTACCTCAATGCTCTGCATAATTCTGGAGAGCAAGGTTGGTTTTCCTCCAGTTTTGTGCAATTCTACAAGTGAGCAGTATAGCCGGAGCAAGCCATGCAATGTCGTCTTGCGAGTGAAAGGAAAACAAGCTAGCAAACACAAGCTGATAAGCCACAAAAACTCAACTAAAACATAAGTATCTATCAATGCAAGACATGCTGCTAAGGATGGTTGGTAGGGAGGCTCCAAAAGAAATCTAAGGAAAACTTTTAGAGGAGTTTTGTAGCTGCTACAACACTTGGCGACACATTAGTAGAAGTCCAACTCTCTGAATGGAACTTGTTTCATGATATTCAAGTCTAACTCCTCTGGAAGCATTGTTCGATTCTCTGATCATTGTGGTTTCCACACTATCTTGACTGAAAGATGTACCACCTGCCATGCTCTTGATCAATTAGCACACATTCCAAGCCAAGTCAACTTAGTTGTTTCGATTGGGGATGAGGGGTATATTGGTGCACAAGTAATATGACAGACAGAGTTTAAGTCTCATCTCTGGTGTTGCTCTGCTGCCAACAGGGTTGGACAATACCCCAATAGAGCCACGTAGGAACACAAGCATCACTCTGCTATGAGCAAGCCTAGTCAGTACCCTGGTGAAATTACTTACATCACCTCTCTATGCAGGAAGCCTTTCTCTTCTTTCACCTTTTTTTTTTCAAAATTTTTCACATTTTCATTTTTATTTTTTATTTTTTTATTTTTCAAGAATTGTGCATATGCACTAACTATTTTAGAGGTGGAAGAAGGATCCTGACTTATTGAGAGCAGATAGGTTGTTCCTCCATAGAAGTATGTTATGTGTACCTCTGACATACTTGTTAAGGTTTTCCCCCTCACCTTACTCTACTTGACTGAGTTAACAAGGGTTAACCCAAAAACAACCGACTATAGTAGGTGGTACTCGTTAGAGGACAAGCATTGTGTTTTCACCAAGATTCACTTCGGACATAATATATTTTCCATTTGTGTATCATTGACTGAAGACAACAAGTTCTGCATAAAGAGAGAGGACAACAGATAACCAAGAGGTGGTAGTTGTACAAGTCCTCTTGTACTTTACCCTCCTTATCTTTAGAGTCGTACATGGTTTCATGTGAAACTAAGCTATGGACGTAAACAAGAAAACAAAACAATAAAGAAAAGAGCAAAAGAAAATGCTTAAGCAAAGTAGGCAATAAAGTAAACAAACAAAGGAAGCAAGAAAGAAAACATGCATGCAAACAAATAAAACATAAATCAAACACTACTCCTACTACTAAGCTAACAGTGCATGGTTCTAATCACATGAAGTGATATTTCTAATGTAGACACTGGCGCATTGGTTGACCCATGTTGGTGAAGGCATGGTTCACAAACAACACAGTCACGCGAACCAAAAAATATGAAAGATATAACAATGAAGACCAACACACTCCGAGTTTTAATGCGTCCACAAAAAAGAAAAAAGTGAAAGCACATGACATGCACTATGTGGACTTACCATGGTGTTGTGACACACTGCATGCAAATGATAAGCATATGCACTCTCTTGAATGTGATATACAAACAAACATGATAAAAAAAGACAACTTACGTTTTGTAAGTGTGCTTGGTGTATATAATTCCTCCAATGCATGAGTGACGGGATCATGTGATTGAGGTGGAGGAAGAAAAACCAATGTGTTAGATTGATCATCAATGCATACAGATGAGTGATGAGGAGCCTTGGGTAGTTCAACAATTTCCTGATCGGAAGCAAAACCATCTTCAGGATAGCGAGGGCCTAACATAACCATCAGCTCGGGTTGAACTACCTCGATAACCTATGGGGTTTCGACTTCATTGACGAATAGATAATTATAAACAGGTGGCTTTGAAATATCAACAACGATTGAATCAACATCGTGATTGAATACGGGAGCAAATAAATCACGATAGCTACGATAAAAAATAAATAAATGAGTTCATCGACATCCTCATGGTCTGATGAATCATACAGAGGGGTATATGAGAAGCAAGAATGTTCGCCCTCTACAATTCTAAAAAAGGTAGATGAAAAATCAAGCATATTTTCAATGAATAATTTGTCCTCTCTACTGTCAAATGATGGACTGACATTGGGTGCATTCTACAAATGATCAGAATTAGATGCATCAGTGGATGGATTTACACAAGGAAAATGAGAGATGTAGAATCACCAAAGATGTCAGGAAAATGTGGAGGAGGCACAGACAGAAGGAGGTCATCCTTCACCACAGGATGATGCTCAGATCCCTAGTCATACACATCGTGAATGACATCATAGGTTGGTTGTGCAACATCAACTCTGTCAATATCTTCATCCTCATTCACAAGATGTGTAAAGTCCGAAACGAAAGAACCCAAAACAATGCAATTTAAAGGATCATTAGAATGCGGAGACAAAGGTTGAGGTAACAAGTGCATATGACAACCCATGGCCTTCCTAATGAAATCTTCGCATAAATTAAGAGTAGTGGGGTTAGAAGCATATACCAGCTAAATAAATGTGTGTGCATGCTCTCCCACATCACTCTACGGGGGTGGATCTGTTTGATGAGGGGAAGGTGGACAATCACTTGTGATAGTGATGGTGTCTTCTTGTGGTTGTGTAGCCCCATCACTGAAGTATGTTGAGCGAGGTTGAACTGTTTCTTCACTTTGTGACAGATTGATTTGTGACAACAATATTTAAGTCTATCCATAAGATATTGGAATTTCATCTGACCTTTCCGAGCTTCAAACATGAGTAGATGGAAGTGCTTCCAAAAATCCATAGGCGATTCATGCGAGGCCTTCCACTATTTTAAAATTTTTTTGTTAAGAGGTTCAGGATCAAAATGATGGAAAACAAATTTGATTAGATCACTGAACTACTTAAATGAGTGCATGTAATTGTGAGGCAGGTTGTGGCACCATCATTTCGGGGATTCACAAAGTGTGTATGCAAGCAGTACATTGACCTCTACTTCATCAAAATATTCCTCATTTCCCAAGAATATAAGGAAGTCATTTAAGTGCTTAGGACAGGCCACTCCGCCTTCACCATCATACGTGATTTCAGACAAGTGATAAAAAAATTCCTTTGTGACTTTAAAGGGATGTGAATTGCACAAACATCGTGGAGGGTTAAATACATCAATATCTATGACAGATGTGCAAAGATTCAAAACAAGATGTGAGGACTCAGCTTGTCATCTGGCACTCCTAGCGCTGGAAATGTTGACGGTGCTAGACCACCAACATGTAAGGAGATCTCATCAGTAAGAAGTTCCAACTAGACCTTAGACTGTTTGGAGTAGGAATCCCAGTAGTGGGTAGTACGGTATCTCCTTAACTGTGGTTGCGCATTGAGGTAAGTAAGATGTCCTTGTTGGAAGCACGGGTGTGACCTAGTAGCAAGTCAAGGAAGGTGCATGAAAGGCTCTAACACATGGAAGGGGGAATAAGTGTGCCCCTTAGAATCTTGTGATAGAACGCATCTTGAAAGGGAACACACAAGTAGAAAGGCATCACGGGATGGAAAGAAGGATAGATGATGATTCAAAGTGATGGGTTATACCAACAAAATTCTTCGATAAGATTCATACAAACACATACAGAATAGTCCATACATACATGCGTAAATTACAGCTACATACATCATTAGAGTAATAAGGATAACCGAACTACAATAACAACATATGCATGCTTAATGTTGTATCCGTCATATTAAAAGAGTGAAAGAGACAACCATACATACAACCATGATAACCACTAGCTTCGATAGCAAAACTTTATAGTCACTCTTACTTGCTCCTATGTACTGGCTCTGCACCGTGGAGAAGACAAGGCTCATTACAATACACTCTAAGCTTTCTCTAAGCTATACCTATAGGAAGCTTGGCTCCCAAAATCCTGTACAATGAGTTATGAGGTTCTATTTATAGCAAAGGGTGGGGTGACCCTTGGAATTACCCTTCGTGTCTCTTCAACTACCCTCATGACTCTTCAAATTACACATGACTGTTACATTATATTATTGACACTTGGTCTTTCACTTTACAACATGTTTACAATACAATCTAAACATGTACCCATGTAAGACAAAAGTGGGCTTGAGTAAGCCATGAAAGGCATCACTAAGACTCAGACAGATGTGAGAATACTAACTCTTCGACATTCCTCTCAATGATCGACGGTGGCGAACTCATGCCAATCTCGGTAGTCTATTATTGTGTCTGCATACACTATGGTGACATCCTTCTGAAAGTGAACTCTTTCTTTCGTTGCATCTAGGTACACTGATTTGGCATCTCTGTCCAACTTGTCAGATAGCATGCGCATCATGGTATTGAGTGCAGCTGGACCACCTGTTATCACTCCAAGAAACTATCCTAGGTTGCAGCTCGGAGATGCCTGGTAACATATAATCTTCAATATTGTTCTCTGAACTATTGGAATGAATGATGGTTTGGATCAAGCCAAATAACCATTTCAACTCTATTTTTACTCAAGACATGCATGAACACCCTCAAATTTACAAGGCTTTAGACCACTAATGCTCAACAGTTTTTAGATTCAATGAATAGATGGAGAATACAGACTGTACCAGCAGATGCATATATAAACACATATGAATGGCGAGCTACAGGAAGTAAAATAAGCTTGCAAATCTAATTTATCAATGCAGAGATAAGATGACAATTATCTGGCATTAGACACAGAAGAAACATGAACAACCTATTCAAGTGCAAGCTTAGAACAAAAGAGAAAATGAACATTGAAAATATAACAACAAAAGAAGCTTATGTTGCTAGAATGAAGATGAGAAGCTTGAGTAGAAAATTATTAACAGTCTCTAGAAGTTGAACCTTTCATACATCTATCTTTCAGCCTTTTATATGCCTTTTACAATGCTCCTGAGCTCTCAAAGGCTCGGAGTGTCTTAATCTTCCTCTTTGTCTTTTCAACAGTTTGATGCCTTGACTAGGCAAGCGTGGGCTCAGAAGTTTCTTCTTCTGACAGCAGAGTAACTGCATTCTGTTAGTTTTTTGTGTTGTCTAGGAGCTCTCTCATGCTAGAGATGCTCCATGATTGTTCTATTTGTTTGGACGAGTTGTGTTGTCTGGTCCATGATCACTTATGGTATTTTGGATGAGCTGCACTGTGGCCTTTCCCCTTCAGGCCTTCTATCTCATGGTCTCTATCTCCTGGCCTCTGTTAGGTGATGGAATGGGTCCACGTGCCTTTTGAAATCATTTCAATTGATAACCATGATTATTTTTTGTTTCATACAGAAAACATTGCAATTATGCAAATCCTGCCCATCTTTGTTCATTTTGAGCTTAAAAAATTCTTAAACATAGCCTATTCATCTATCAGGTCCGCCCTTAGGGTTGCAATTACAAGTCGCACATGGCCTGTCTCTGTGTTCCCTTTGTATTTTGAAATACTTAAAAAACACAGGAAATACATTAAAAAATGGCTCCCTCCAGACTTCAAATATTATATATTTCCCTTCCCAAACCTTTTCGGGTCTGGGTCTTGTCGCATATCACAAGCCCAAGGTTCCCTTTAGATTTCTTTGAAATACGAAAAACTGCGAAAATACATTGGAAATGGCCTTCCTGCGGACCTGAAATATTATGAAATAATACTTATAATGCTGTCAGGTCCAGTTCGTTGGGTCGCAAATATACCTGTGCATAGGCCCTGCCCCATGGTGTTTCTCCGCTGCGATATAACGATGCGATCATATCGCAATCGCATATCGCTCATGCCCCGGTTGTGATATAGTTTTTTAGTGTTTTAGCATTCATTTGTAATCCCCGATAACGATCTTGCAATGCGATGTGGGTTGTTGATCTGTGCGATTGATCGACGGTCCACATTTCATCACTGATCACCAATCGCAAGTTCCATCGGTTCGCGCTTACTCCGTTGGCTTGCCTCGGGGATGTCTTCTGCCTGACCTTAATTCCTCCTCTGTGATATGTGATCGCAATTTTCCGCTTATATCTGGGCGATTGATCAGCCATATCTGACAGTAGTTGTGCATTGCACTGTGTATGCCTCCAATACTCTATTTTTTCATGGTTTTTAAGTGTTTTAGCCTCCTGATAGTTCTTTTCCACCCTTCCAAGGGCTCTTGGCATGTGATTGTTTCGATCTTTGGATGATCCTAAGAAACGTTTGAGGACTTTGGGAGTGCTTTGGATCCATTTTTGGACCAAATTCCAACAAGGCTAACAATGGCTCCTTCTAGGTATGAAAACCTCCCTATGAGGTTTCAAGAACTACAGAACAATGCCTTTCCTGTAAAACCAAAATCAAATCTTCCTTCTAGTGTTCCATTGAGAATGGAGTCTATTTTGCAATGAAATAAAAACTAGAAAAGACATATTTACAATACCAAGGATTTAAAGGCTTAAATGAAATAAAGTTTCAAAAACCGCCCATTGACTGGGCCATCAAAGACTCTTAAAAGCCTATTAATTTGATCATCCTCTTCAAAAACTTTGCAGCATTTGACTCTGTCAGGCAAAGATGGTCTATATTTCACCTCATCTCTGTATGCTTTCAGCCTTGGATGTTTTTATTAGAAAGTTTTGTTGACCTGAAAAGTTAATATGAAATATGTGTGAACACATTCCTGTGTGGGGGACACAGGGACTACACCTGCCCCTGCATCTTCCTTAGAGCAAGCTCCATCAAATAACATGTCCGAAATTTGTGGGCCTGGTTCCTCTATGATCTGGAAAACTGGTTTTTTAAGCTACATGGAGGCCAACTAAGATTCTTCAATCTAAAGAAAACGAGCTCCAAAATCAGTGTCGACAGCATAGATGGGATGATTAGTGGGATTCCTTTCATCGCTAATAATAGAAACCAATTGAGCCTCTCTATACAATCTCCTATTTTCACCTCCAAAAACTAAGACAATAGCATAGGACAGATCATTTTGCAATGTTCCACCTAATCTCTTGATGCAGCCTCTAGAAAGGAACATGCCAAACTTGGGGGGTTCATTTGCTACCACAATATCCGTCATCATGCTCTTCATGGGAAACTGTACAAAGTGATGGCTAGGTCCTTGATTAATCCTAGACATTTCACTTTACTAGAGTTAAAAGAAAACAGGTCATGATAAGGCTTGGTAATGCCAAGACCCAATTTATCCATGACAGCCTTGGGCATTAGATTATGGTTAGCTCCAGTGTCGAGTAGGCAATTGTGAAGGATTTTATCATGAATAGTCAGAGAGACATAGAATGATGGGGATCTATCTTCATAATTTTCAATCGTTGGGCTGAGAATAACAGCTGGTTGGTCATCTTGCAGATTTACATAGTCAGTGGATGCTTGGATGGCTTTAGGCTCAAGGGCCTCGAGGATGGGTCTTTTGAAGGACTCATTCTTCACTTATTCAATTAGAGGCATAAGTATTCTTAGCTTCTGAATTTCTAATTAAAAACTGAAAGGTAAAGGAGACTTGTCAAGGCCTCTTACCTCGTGAAGTGGAGCTTTGAGGATGATAGGATCAACTGTTGGTTGCTTCTTCTTATTAGCTTGATGTACTGTAGGGACAAAAACTCTTTGAACAGGAGTTTCCTTGGCATTATTCATCTTCGACCTCAGATTATATCTTTGTTGACCTTCAGTTTGTAGAACAGCTTCACCATCCCACTCTTGGTTGATCTGGTCATTGAATAATGACTTTTCATAGGCAGCTAAGGTCAAAAAAGGGACACTGCCTTTGTCTTCCATACAATGGATCTCATCATCTTCATCAAACTGATCTTCTTCCATGACTGCATTTTGAAAAGGGGTCTTCACCCTTTGGTCTTCATTGACATCTTTTCTTCTTTGCAAAATCTGCAACTCCTCATTAGCTCTTCTATATGGATTTGGGTTTCTAGGAGCAAAGGTATTAGGAACCCTTCCTTTCCCAGAGTGCTGATCAATTTTTAATTTGGAGATTTCAGAGGCTAATGACTCTATCATCTTAGTAATTTTATCTATCTTGGGATCTGAAGATGATGAAGACTCGCCCCTCTGTCTCCTTCTATCAACATTTCCCTTGAGCTTCTCAGCAGCCATGATGTTTGATTCCACTTCCAAGGCTGAATCCTGCATGTCAGTCACAGTAGCACATCGACTCTCCCTGAATAGTAGGTAGAAATTAGAATCAAAAGCACTAGCATAGGTGAGTCTAGCAGAGGTAGTGGTGGGTTTTGCTTCAGTTGGTATCTTGTTGTACATGTGGTTAAACTTCTTATTAAAATCAGACAACAACTCACCATTTTCCTTCTTTAAGTTCCCAAACTCAGTGTGGTAGTGGAGGAGATCCTTCTTATCGCCCCAATGCTTTAGGAATGCATCATCTAAAGCCTCAATATCAGCTATAGATCTTGGGGTCAGTTCTCTGAACCATTTTCTAGCCTCTCCATCTAGGCTTTGGACAAACACTCTCATCCAGACATCATCTTCACTAATTTCCAGGTTATCAGCATAGTTATAGAATGACTCAAGATGTTCCTCAGCTATAACACCTTCAGTCCCAGTGAACTTAGGCCTATATTTCTGATTTTGTCCAGTAGGCATGGCATTCAAAGGAGTGGCCAGTACTAGAGGTCCATACCTAGCAGCTATGATTCTTTCCATTTTGGTAGGTGATTGTGGACTTGCCATAGATGTGGTGGCTATAAGAGTACTAATAGTTTGAATGATAGAGGGCTGAGGAGTGCCTGACAAGACTAAAGGGGTATGATGGATAGGAGGTGAGGTTTCCTTTGGGCTTACAACCAAAGGAGAACCTAAAGAATAAGGAGCTTTATGAATCTCTGAGAGTTTTTCTTCACTGCTAGTATTAGATGCTATACTCTCAACATGTATTTGTTCTATTGCAGGATTTTCTTGAAGGGATATAAAATATTATTTAGGTTTACCTGAACCTGATGCTCCTTTCTACACTACCTTCCTTTCTTTGATGATTTTTTCAGGGTTAGTTACTAGGTCAGCTTATGACTTCTGAGGATTTCTCTGAGTATGCCTCACAGATTGAGCTAGAACTATGAAATGGAGTCGCTAAGAGGTTCGGCCTCTAGTAGAGTCACCAGATAGATGATTACAACCAAACAATTGACTAGACTTTGTCTATCATCAAAGTTGGATCTGTGTCGTCTCCCAAGGAAGTTGAGCTTTAGTTTTCTCTCCCTGGCAATGGTGCCAATTATGTTATCACTCTAGGAAACTCTCCTAGGTTGCAGTTCGGAGATGCCTGGAAACATATAATCTTCAATATTTTTCTCTAAACTATTAGAACGAATGATGGTTTGGATCAAGCCAGATAACCATTTCAACTCTTTTTTTACTCAAGACATGCATGAACACCCTCAGCTTTACAAGGCTTTAGACCACTAATGCTCAATAGTTTGTAGATTCAATGAATAGATGGAGAATACAGACTATACCATCAGATTCATATATAAACACATATTAATGGCCAGCTACAGGAAGTAAAAGAAGCTTGCAAATCTAATTTATCAACACAAAGATAAGATGACAGTTTTCTGGCATTAGACATAGAAGAAACATGAACAACTTGTTCGAGTGCAAGCTTAGAACAGAAGAGAAAATGAACATTGAACATATAACAACAAAAGAAGCTTATATTGCTAGAATGAAGATGAGAAGCTTGTGTAGCAAAGTATTAACAATTTCCAGAAGTTGAACCTTTCATACATAGCTTTCAGCCTTTTATATGCCTTTTACAATGCTCCTGAGCTCTTAAAGGCTCTGAGTGTCTTAATCTTCCTCTCTCTCTTTTCAACAGTTTGATGCCCTGACTAGGCAAGCGTGGGCTCAGAAGTTTCTTCTTCTGACAGCAGAGTAACTGCATTCTGTTAGTTTGCTGCATTATCTGGGAGTTCTCTCATGCCAGAGATGCTCCATGAACATTCTGTTTGTTTGGATGAGTTGCGATGTCTGGTCCATGGTTTCTTATGTTGTTTTGGATGAGCTGCGCTATTGCCTTTCCCCTTCAGGCCTTCTGTCTCATGGTCTTTGTCTCCCGGCCTCTGTTAGGTGATGGAATGGTTTCGCGTGCCTTTTGAAATCATTTCAACTGATAACCATGATTATTTTTTGTTTCATACAGAAAACGCTGCAATTGTGCAAATCCCGCCCATCTCTGTTCATTTCAGGCTGAAAAAGTCCTTAAACATGACCTATTTATCTATCGGATCCACCCTTAGGGTCTTTAGCGCAAGTCACACACGACATGTCCCTGTGTTCCCTTTGTATTTTGAAATACTTAAAAAACAAGGGAAATACATTTAAACATTGCTCCCTTCAGACTTCAAATATTATATATTTCCCTTCCCAAACCCTTTTGGGTCTGGGTCTTGTCGCATATCACAATTCCAAGGTTCCCTTCGTATTTCTTTGAAATACGAAAAACTGCGAAAATACATTGGAAATGGCCTTCCCGTGGACTTGAAATATTATGAAATAATACTTATAACGCTGTCAGGTATGATTTGTAGGGTCACACATATACCTTTTCATAGGCCCCGCCTCTTGGTGCTACTCTGCTGTGATATAGTGATGTGATCAAATCGTAATTGCATATCTCTCATGCCCTGGGCCAATGGTTAGCGCTCCTTTGTAATCCTCAATAGTGATCTTGTGACGCGATGTCGGCCATCGATCTGCGTGCTTGACCGATGATCCATATTGCATTGTTGATCGTCAATCGCAAGTTCCATCGGTCCACGCTAACTCCACTGGCTTGCCTTCACCGATTGTGACCCTCCGACCCGATTATCGAAGATCACTAATTGGGGGTGTCTTCTGCCCGACCTTAAGTCCTCCTCTGTGATATTCGATTGCGATTTTCCACTTAGATCTGGGTTGTTGATCGGCTAGATCTGACAGAAGTTGTGAGTTGGAATATGTATGCCTCCAATACTCTATTTTTTCATGGTTTTTGAGTGTTTTAGCCTCTCGATAGTTCTTTTCCACCATTCCAAGGGCTCTTGGCATGTGATTGTTTCGACCTTGGATGATCCTAAGACAATTTTGAAGACTCTGGGAGTGCTTTGGATTCATTTTTAGACCAAATGCCAATAAGGCTAACACCACCAACATGCTAATGCATAGTGTTTACGCTCATCTGCAAGTCTGCGTTGGTGGCTATGCACATCAACTAATCAAAGTACATGTCTAGCTCCCATCCGAATTGGTTCTTTGTCTTTGCTGCGGTGAGTGTGCCAATGGATGGGACCGCATGCATGTGTACAATGCCATCCATGCTCCTAAACACTCATGCATGTTAGGCCTGTAAGCTGGTGATGAGTTGTGGGAGTTCCTCATAGTTCCAGATCTGACTCCAGATGTGTGCCTTCAACTCCACTACCTTTGGCTTCATCATCTTTGGCAAGTGCAATGGGGCTCCCTTGTACCTCATTGTCCATATTTGCATGTGATCGGCAACAATGTGTATGTCTGACAAGATGCTTGCTCCCATAGCACGATGTTGCTTCCAACTGTTGAGATGGACAACTAACTTATGCACGGTGACAAATTTAAAGTACAACTTCTGCATGACTATCTTAAGAGACGATACTTTATCAAGTATCTCTTTCCCAAACTCTACTTTGGCTAATGTTGTAGCTTGCTCTTCTCCCTACTTGGCTGCTTGTAACTACTTAGCCATGTGCGCGTTCTTAGCTATCAAGAATCTAACACTCGAGCTGGTGGCTTTGGCATGTGCCTTGGTAGCATCGGGAAATGTTGCTGGATGCTTGTGCACATTGGACAAAATCACTCCTTCTTTAAACTATGCAGGAGATACATGGACATCTGGAGTTGGAAATATACGTGATTGCATAACTTTGTGTTTTCAATTGTCGAAATATATGTTGTTCACATCCACTTATGAATTCTCCTCAAGGATTTTACTCTCTCCTTGATCGCTTGGGACTTGCTATACTCCCGAATTTAGTGAAGTCGGTGGGGTGACCTCTTAGTTTTGAGGAAAGAGGTCAATATCCTAATCTAACTCTAGATGAACCACATCTATTTCCATCTTCTCTAGCATCTGTTCAATCTCCTGAGTAAAGTCTTGCTCTTGCAACTACTCATCCAGTCTGCTATGTGCCAACTTATCGGATGAATTAATAACTTGTATGGCCGCAATTTCATCAATGTGGGTATGTTGCACCTCCTGTTGTTCCTATTCCTACTGCACTTCCTTCTCTATTCTACACAACTCTTGTTCTTCCCTTAAATGTTGCTTCAACTCTTGCAAATCCTTTTTTGCTTCCTCCAACTTCTTCTTCTCCCTATGTCTTTTCATGATCCTCCTGTCGCTTTGTCACCTCTTTGCCTCAATATCCAAATATACTCTTAACACAAGTGGATTTTCTTTGAACTTGTAGCTCTGCTCCACCTCTGCATTGTCAACAACCTCCC
Source organism: Pinus taeda (assembly GCA_000404065.3). Lineage (NCBI taxonomy): Eukaryota > Viridiplantae > Streptophyta > Pinopsida > Pinales > Pinaceae > Pinus > Pinus taeda. The sequence goes on from APFE031123388.1 coordinate 116,260, forward strand.
TATTTCCTTTTTCAAGTGCACATCTGTTGCTCTCTTCTACTACTGATGATGCCACTCTTTGAGATGCCGCTGCCTTTTGCACTGCTAAATACTTTACAACTATCCTGGCTAGTTCATTGAGCCTTGAGAAGTTATAACAATATCTCCATGGTGTCAGTGTCAGTCTTTGAATCCTTCCACCAGTCATCAAATATTCTCTTATAAAGTGGTCTTCGGGTGTCAAAGTCATTTTTTCATTTCAGTGAGTCTTCAAGTAACATTTGGTCACTAGGTATTCGATCTAGGATTGTTTTCACTCCTTCCAAAATTTTCCAAGTATTGGTCCATGTCACCATTCAACTGAGTGTACCATCATTCAAAGAGTTTTCATCATTATTTCACGTTCCAATGGGTCATTTTACACATTGTTTGTGCTTCAGTTGTGCTTAGGTAAGGCTCATTTCCCTCTCCTAGGTTTTGAAGGTATTTTTTCTTGCATGGCCAATTCATCAAAAAAAATTGTATCCTAATGCTCATACACCTTCCCCTATCCTTAATATACATTCTTAAACACTTCCCATCACTGGTATCCCTCAAATTCATCATTTTCCCAGAAACCCTAGCCTATTGCTACAATTTGACACTTTTCTAGGTTAGGCCTTTGTTTTTCCCTTTCAAACCCCTTCCCATCACTCAATCCTTTAAATTCCACTTTCCCCTACTTCCTAACATCCCTCCCAACTTTCAAATTTTCTCAAGAATTCAAAAGGCACTCATCCCCTTCATTTCTACAAATCCCCTGTTCCACATATTGGGATAGTTTTTATTCAAATGATGATTTTTTCCAAGAAAATATGAATTTGAAAAAAGTGAGAGAGGTTGTTGTCTAGCATAGACCAAGGAAAATAAACCTCCTTCAATTTTTACATAGGTCTCATGGTTTGAGAGAAATGTCTAAAACATCATTTGCCTCAGGAGAGTTGTTGCACTTCTTAAATTACCTTGGAAAAATAAATTTTTATCCTAGATGGAATGTCTCAAAGACTTTCTTGATGAGTCAAATGATAACTAGACACAACGAGATTTTCAATGAGCTATCATGAGCTCAATTTGGAGTTGAGGAAGACCTCCAAAAGTTGGCTGCAAGAGCACTTTGCATTTTGGCAGCCTCATTCTGCACATTTTGACAAGTCTTGGGAGTTTGAGCTTTTGGCAGGGCAAATGAGCTCCAAATTGAAAAATTCAAGATGTTCTGGAAATCATATAGGAGGATCTTTCTAACAAACTATCATGGGCTCAATTTGTACATTGGAAAATCCTCCAAAAGTGGCCTGAAAAAAGGCACTGTGCATAGGGTAGGAGGTGCTGCACATAGAGGAGGGAGTGTTGTGCATAGGGCAATTTCCCCAGTGTCAAATTGAATGGTGCTGCACATAGGAAGAGCCGCTACACATAGGGCCAGCGAGGGTCAAAACACTCTCCTCCCACCTAAAAGCATTGTTTTTTCCTTATTTGGCCCTCAGCAAGTAAGTGTTACACTTAAGATCCACCCTTGGCATTCAATTCATTTAATTGAGGTTAATTTGCTATGTCAAAATTAAAAGCCTAAAATTCTTCCATTTATTCCTTAAATACCCTAACCCTTTCTATACCTCCTTTCACTTATTCCTAAAAGACTTTTCACTTATTCCTAAAATACCCTAATCCCTCCCATATTTCCTTTCACCTATTTTCAAAACCCTAACCCCTCCTACATATCCCTCCATATCGCTTATTCCTTCATCCCCCAAGAAACATCCTAAAACCCTAGTCCCTATCTCTCATTTTCATAATTTATACCCTCCTCCTCATTAGTACACCAATACCACATAAGATCATTTCCCCTTCCCTTATTCCTAATCACCCATACTCACTCCTTCCATACCTTCTCTATGGGTACACAGCTTCAAAACTTAGCAAACATGGACAAAGAAGCCAAAGATTATGAGGAGGAAAACAATGGCAGTGACAATTCAGGAGGTGAACCTTGGCATCAGAGAAAACCACACAAGGGGGGCCATCAAACCTGAGAGAGTTGTTGGACTCTCATTTCGTTGTCACTTGTTTCAAGCACCTAGGGTGTTATGAGTTCTTTGAGTAGGTGGAGAGAGTTCAACAACATCCTGAGCTCACCAAGCTTTTTGTAGACAATATCTATGATAAAAAAGTAACTCTTGCTAGGGTGACATTTACAGTTTCATCCTCCATCATTTTTTATGTCACAAGGATTCCAAATGTGGGGAGGAAATGGTATTGGTATAAGGCACAATATTTGGATGAGCACTACTATGAGCCATACACCAAATCCAGGTACATAAATGAAAAGAATAGGACCTTTCCTTTCAGGATCCTTGAAGACAATTATGGACATATGACGAGGATCATTATGAAGTATTTTACATGTGAGGGCAAATTTTCTAGATTGTACACCTATTACATTAGGCTTCTTATGCACTTCACAAGAGTGAAAATGTTGAACAACCCATATTTTTTCTTCAGGAACACCGAGAAGATGGCTTATATTGTACAGAAAAACCCATACCCCCAGTAGATGAATAGTCTCTATCACTATTCCCTGATCAAGATGATTGTGCTACATCATCTTAATCTCCTTAACATCTCCTGGGAGACATTCATTACCAATGACATTTTCAAGAGTCCTCAGATTCCTCCACGAGTGCCTCAAGAAGTAGAAAGACCTTCCAGCAGTGCTCAGGTAAAGAAAGAAGAGAAGTTCAAAGAGACTAAATCCATTGAGGTGCCTAAGACCTACAAGACATACCAGAGGGGGGCAAAAAAATTGTTTGTAGAAGATAGGAAAGTGTTTGCTCCACTTGGTGTGGAAGGGACCTTGCCTTCTTCATCAACTCATAGGAAAATGCTCGCTCCACAAAATGTGGAAGGGGCTTTCCCTTCTTCATTAAAAAAACGGGTACACCAAGTGTATCAGCTGCATAAAGGAAAAGGAAAAGGTGTTGGAGGAAAGCCTTGATGATGAGGAGGAAAGGGATTTTGATTTGATGGAGGATCGTGAACCAAAACAGCCACACATCCATCATGGCATTGAGACAGTTGACTTGGAGTCTCAAGACGAGGTAACAAAGGAAAACATAATCATACAGGAGAAATATGCATAGATCCAAGCATTGATGGACAGTTTGGCGAGAGCTAAGTATGTCTGGATTTTAGGCATCTGTGGTTCATTTCTTTTGAGCTTAGTCTGGGAGTATCCACAGTAGAAACCATATTTCTGTCAACTTTTCAACCCAACAGGGATCGATCATCAGGACCAATCTGAATGATGTCATTTCATATATTCAACAAGAGAACAAGCAGCTAAGTGACAAACAAGTCCTCATGGAGCTGTAACTTCTTAAAGAAAAGAGGTAAAGTGACAAGGTCAAATCAACAAATGCAAGAGGAAGAAACATCGGTCACCTTGACTACAAAACAAATAATTGAGAAGGAAATTGAGGAGGATAGAGAAACTTGGCTTGATAGGGTCAATTTTCATTTGGAGAAGCTACTCCAAAATGCCAACAGGGACAATCGAATCATGAGGAACATGGCTTGCCATTACAGGACGTGGAACAAAATTTGTAATATAAGGGTCAAGCAAATGAAAGCAAGGATGAGGCGGGCACTTAAAGGAAAATAGGAGGAGGATAGGCTTAGGTTGCTTTCTTAAGCCTCCTCGGCTCATCAAGATGCTTGATGGTGGTATTAGCCACAAATTTTGACCAAATTTGAGGAATTTTTGCCTTTGACAAATTTTGGCAATTTTGAGACAAGAAATCTAGCGGTGCTGCGATTTTATTAAGGAAAGCCAATGGAAAAATGGTTTGCATGTTTGGATTCAGAGTGATGAGTACATGCACCCTATGAATTTGCTAAGATTTTGGACTAGAACTAGTCTACCAAAAGGTCAAAAAACACTCCAAAAATGATCTTTCTGCCCCTTTTTGGCCACACAGAAGCAGTCTTGGGATAATTAGCATTTCAGCGGTCAAATGAGCTTCAAATCAAGAAATTAAAGATGTTTTGGAAATAATACTTGAAGATATTTCCAATGCGCTATCATGAGCTCAATATGGATATCGCGAAGGTCTCCAAAATGGACCTGCAAAAAGCGATGTGCATACTGGGGAACGTAGTTTTATGTTCCTCAACAAAATGTATCAAGTTTAGATCTGATTGTTCATGGTGGAGAATGATCAGACACTGGAAGGCTGAAATCATTCACCTGGCAACTCTAAATCAGTTTCGAGATCAGATCCAAGGACTTCACTGGAGGATGAACCTGACCAGCATAAACATGAAAGGAAAATATGGAAGGATTAGGTATTCAAGTTGGAATTTCATCCAAGACATTATGTTCTTTGTTATAAATTATTTGTTCTCTTTTCCCAAGAATGTCAACAAGGTTTTACAAAGTATATTGTATTTGAGAAAATATCCTAGACCTGCATGTGATTCCTTCCCTTTTAATATTGCGAATACAAAATATTTTCATGCCTTTGATCTTGATCAAGACCCTTCTTCCGAATCTTATGATGACTGTCTTCAAACTGATGAGCCTCAAGAGATCAAGAATAATTCTATAGCTTTTCTATATATTCCTATACCTTGTAAAATTCTGGATAGACACAAGCCTCTGATTTTACCTCCTATATCCCATGCTTTCCCTAAAAATCATTACCTATATCTACTTAGATTTGATGGTGAATGTGACATCACTGCTAAGAGACATGTACTGAATTTTGAGTCTTTTCTTAACCTTTTTGAAGTTGATGAAGAGGATGTCAGTATTAGGATTTTTGCTCTTTCTTTGTAAGGCAAAGTCAAGAGTTGGTTCAAAACCCTTCCTGATGCGAGCATCTCAGATTTCCAATAAATCTTCAAAATTTTCCTCGATAAGTGGGTGCTCAAACAAAACCCTTTCTTGATTCTAGAAGAGTATAACTAGTTGAAAAGACAGCCAGGGGACACAATAAAACAATTTTATGCTAGATTTAACCAAGCTTATTGTTCGATGCCTGTTAATATAAGACCTCTTCCTGATTCAGCTCTCTTTCATTATCCGGAAGCCTTTGATCTAGAAATGGAGTTTCAGCTAAGAGAAAGGAACCTTACAACACTTGAAGAGATGCAAAAAATTGTAGTAGATGTAGAGGCTAATTTGTTGATCAGAAGGGCAAAGTTGAAAGAAGAAGAGATGAAGAGATGAAGAACATAGATCTAGAAGAATCGACATATTTAGAGGTAAAGCTCGACATTTTGGTAAGTGCCATTGAAGAGATGATGAAAAACATTACCATGAGAAATGAGTATGATGTTCAAGACCATGGCTCGTTGATTGAAGAAAAACACGTGGCTTATCTAGAACATTTTCTTTCTTATCCTAGTTGTCATAGATCTGATAATGATTGTTTTATAGATTAGCTTGGAGAAGAGAGATCTGTTGATCTGACATGTATGCTTGATGGTGTGTTTTATACTGATGATTTGCCTAATTTTGATCAATACGATGACGATTATGTTCTCCGAATAGAAGTTGGTCTTGCAGACAAATCAACAACTCATTTTTGGAAGGAGGAAGTTCACTTTCAGCAGCTTGAATACAATGATCAATTGTTGCATATCAGCTATGGAAGTGAGGAGGAAAGTGCAGAAAATTTTGAAGTAAGTGAAGGATCTTTGCCTCTTTGTTTTACTTTGTTTCAATTCATCAGAGACAAATTTCGTGCAATCAGAAATCAACTGTCGATAAGTTTTGATCTTGACCATCTAGAGGGCAATGAAATCCTTGTTCACGACTTCTCATATCTAGATTTGCAGCCCTTGAATGCCATTGAATGTCAGGTTGCAGATGAAGACTTGGAAGCTGGCACATATGATCAAATGATGCAATATGATTTCGTACCATTATGTTTTGAATCATTCCGAGTTTTGAAGGGAAATTTGCATATTATATCTTCAATAAAGGATGAGTAGCCTGTAGAAAATCATGCAATCTCATTGGAACCAATAGAAAATGGGTTGCAACAATATTTCCAAGATTTTCACGATCCAATAGTTGATGTGTTGGATGACATCTGTAGTCAAAGTCCTTCTCAATTAGCTAATTGTGAGCTTAAAAAATGTATTGATACAAACTTGATTCGACAGCTAGTTTCTTTGTCATTTTCAGCAGGAGTCTTGTCACAAAGCTCATATGAAAGTTTCCATTCATGGTATGAGGAAAAGAAAATTAATCCATTGGATGAGCTAAGTCCCAATGCACGTGAATTTCAAGATCCTTATGCAGTATTTTTGGAGGTAGATAGAGAATCCATATTATTCAATCGGGGAAAATTTGGATCTGTTTACAAGTTTTCGTGGGAGTTTCATTTCAGTAGTTCTCTCTTGTTGCTCATAAGCAAGAACTTGCGGAGAATTCAAACAGCAGCCAGAATGCTTACTTGGTTGCATTGGTCGTTTCATTTCACTTAATTAGGTGAGGAATAGATCACTTAGAGTAGGGTGTGATTAATAAACCCACAGAAGTGAGCATGGTTCAGTCAGTTTGTGTCATCAAGTCATCAGTTTTGAGTCATGCATTTCCATTTTAATTTTTTATCGTATTGGCCTACATGGTTAGGCACTTTGTCTACGGTGTTCTTAACACCTCCAAGGAGCTGCCATCCCCAATAAGTCCAATGTTAGTGTCAGCCTTTGCAGCCTTCCACCAGTGATCAAATATGCTCTTATAAAGTGGTCTTGGGGTGTCAAAGTCAATTTTTTTCCATTTCAGTGAGTCTTCAAGTAAAATTTGGTCACTAGGTATTAGGTCTAGGATTGTTTTCACTCCTTCCATAGTTTTCCAAGTATTGGTCCATGTCACCATTCCTCTGAGTGTACTGTCATTCAAAGAGTTTTCATCATTATTTCAGGTTCCAATGGGTCATTTTACACCTATTTTCTGCTTCAGTTGTGCTTAGGTAAGGCCGATTTCCCTCTCCTAGGGTTTTGAAGGTAATTTCTCTTGGATGGCCAAATCATCAACAAAACTTGTATCCTAATGCTCATATACCTTCCCCTATCCTTAATATACCTTATTAAACACTTCCCATCACTGATATCCCTCAAATTCATCATTTTCCCACAAACCCTAGCCTATTGCTATAATTTGACACTTTTCTAGGTTAGGCCTGTGTTTTTCCCTCTTGGACCCCTTCCCCTCACTCAATCCTTGAAATTCCACTTTCCCCTACTTCCTAACATCCCTCCCTACTTCCCAAAATTTTCTCAAGAATTTAGAAGCCCCTCATCCCCATCATTTCCCTTAATTTCTACAAATCCCATGTTCTACATATTGGGATAGTTTTTATTCAAATGATGTTTATGACTAAGAAAATATGAATTTGAGAAAAGTGAGAGAGGTTGCTTTCTATAATGGACCATAGAAGAAAACGATCCTTCAGTTTTTACATAGGTCTCATGGTTTGGGAGAAATCTCCAAAACATCATTTGCCTAAGGAGAGTTGATGCACTTCTGATATGACCTTGGGAAAAGCAATTGTTCTCCTAGCTGCAATGTCCAAAAGACTTGCTTGATGAGTCGAATGATAACTAGACACATAGACATTTCCAATGAGCTATCACAAGCTCAATTTGGAGTTCAGAAGGACCTCCAAAAGTTGACTGCAATAGCACTCTGCATTTTGGCAGCCTCATTCTGCACATTTTGACCAGTCTTGGGAGATTGAGCTTTTGGCAGGGCAAATGAGCTCCAAATTGAACCATTCAGGATGTTTTGGAAAGTTGACAGGAAGATAATTTGAACGAGATATAATGGACTCAATTCGCATGCTAGAAACACCTCCAAAATTGGTCTACAAAAAGGCATTGTGCATAGAGCAGGAGGTGTTGTGCATAGAGGAGGGAACATTGTGCATAGGAAGGGAGCGTTGTGCATAGAGAAGTTTACCGAGTGTTAAATTGAATGGTGTTGCACATAGGAAGAGGCATTGTGCACTTATAGGTAGCGCTGCGCATAGGGCCAGAAAGGGCCAAAATGCTCTCTTGCCACCCAAAATCATTATGTTTGCCTTCTTTGTCCCTAAAGCAAGTGTTAACCTTAAGCTTCACCCCTGCCATTCAATTCATTTACTTGAGGTTAATTTTCTATGCCAAAATTAAAACCTTGAAATTCTTCGATTTATTCCTTAAAAGCCCTAACCCTTTCTATACCTCATTCCACTTATTCCTAAAAACCCCTAATCCCTCCCATTTCTCCTTTCACCTATTTTCATAACCCTAACCCCTCCTACATATCCCTCCATATCCCTTATTCCTTCATCCCCAAAGAAACATCCTAAAACCCTAGTCCCTCTCTCTCATTTTCATAGTTTATACCCTCCTTCTCATTAGTCCACCGATATCACATAAGATCATTTCCCCTTCCCTTATTCCTAATCACCCATACTCACTCCTTCCATACCTTCTCTAGGGGTACACATCTTCAAAACTTAGCAAACATGGACAAAGAAGATAGAGATTATGAGGAGGAGGAAAATAGTTGCAGTGGCAGTTCAGGAGGTGAACCTCAACATCAAAGAAAACCACACAAGGGGGTCAGGATTATCTGGGAAGAACCATCAAACCTCAAAGAGTTGCAGGCCTCTCATTTAGTTGTCACTTCTTTCAAGCACCTAGGGTGTTATGAGTTCTATGAGCAAGTGAAGAGAGTTCAACACCATCCTGAGCATACCTGGCTTTTTGTAGCCAATATCTGTGATAAAAATGTAACTATTGCAGGGGTGAAATTTACAGTTTCATCCTCCATCATTTCTGATGTTACAAGGATTCCAAATGTGGGGGAAAAATGGTATATGGCACAATATTTGGATGAGCACTACTATGAGCCATACATCAAATCTAGGTACAGAAATGAAAAGAAGAGGACCTTTCCTTTCAGGTTCCTTGAAGACAAGTATGCCCCTATGATGAGAATCATTATGAAGTATTTTACATGTGAGGGAAGATTTTCTAGATTGTACACCTATCACATTAGGCTTCTTATGCACTTCACAAGAGTGAAAATGTTGAACATCCCATATTTCTTATTCAGGAACATCGAGAAGATGGCTTACATTGTATAGAAAAAGCCATACCCCCAGCATATGAATAGTCTCTATCACTATTCCCTGATCAAGATGATTGTGCTACATCATCTTAATCTCCTTAACATCTATTGGGAGACATTCATTGCCAATAACATTTTCAGGGATCCTCAAATTCCTCCACCAGTGCCTCAAGAAGCAGAAAGACCTTCCAACAGTGATCAGGTAAAGAAAGAAGAGAAGGTCAAAGAGACTAAATCCATTGAGTTTCTTGAGACCTACAAGACATAACAGAGGGGGGTAAGTAGATAGGCAAGTGTTTGCTCCATTTGGTGTGCAAGGGACCTTGCCTTCTTCATCAACTCATAGGCAAATTCTTGCTCCACAAAATGTGGAAGGGGCTTTTCCTTCTTCATCAACACAACAGGTACACCAGGTGCAATAGCTGCATAAAGGGAAAGGAAAAGGTGCTGGAGGAAAGCCTTGATGATGATGAGGAAAGGGATTTTGACTTCATGGAGGATGATGAGCTAGGACAACCACACATCCATCATGGCATTGACACAATTGACTTGGAGGCTCAAGACGAGGCAACAAAGGAAAACACAATCATACAGGAGAAAGATGCACAAATCCAGGCATTGATGGATAGCTTGGCGAGAGCTAAGTATGTCATTTCATATCTTGAACAAGAGAACAAGCAACTAAGTGACAAAAATGTCCTCATGGAGCTGAAACTTCTTAAAGAAAAGAGGCAAAGTGATAAGGGAAAATCAGCAATGCAAGAGGAAGAAACACTGGTCACCTTGACTACAAAACAAAGAATTGAGAAGGAAATTGAGGAGGATAGAGAAACTTTGCTTTACAGGGTTAATTTGCATTTGGAGAAGCTGCTCCAAAAGGCCAACAGGGATAATTGAATCATGAGGCACATGGCTTTCCATTACAGGACCCGGAACAAAATTTGTAATATAAGGGCCAAGCAAATGAAAGCAAGGCTGAGACGGGCACTCAAAGGAAAATAGGAGGAGGATGGGCTTAGGTTGCTTGCTGAAGCCTCCTTGGCTCATCAAAATTCTTGATGGTGGTATTGGCCACAATTTTTTATCAAATTTTGAGGAATTTTTGCGTTTGACAAATTTTGGCAATTTTGATGCGCTTTTCCTAGGGACACCCAATGGACAAATGGTTTGGATTTTTGGATTCAGAGCGATGCGTACATGCACCCTATGCATTTTCTAAGCTTTTGGAGCAGAACTAGTCTACCAAAAGGTCAAAAAACACTCCAAACATGACTGTTTTGCCCCCTTTTGGACACATAGAAGCAGTATTGGGAGAATCCACGTTTGAGGGGTAAAATTAGCTTTAAATGAATAAATTCAAGATGTTTTGGAAATAAGACTTCAAGAGATTTCCAATGAGCTATCATGAGCTAAATTTGGATACCGGGAATTCCTCCAAATTGGACCTACAAAAAGTGTTGCACATACTGGGGAACGTAGTTTTATGTTCCTCAGCAAAATGTATCAAGTTTAGATCTGATTGTTGATGGTGGACAATGATCAGACACTGGAAAGCTGAAATCATTCACTTGGTGGCTCTAAATCAGTTTTGAGATCAAATCCAAGGACTCCAATGGAGGATGAACTTGACTAGCAGAAACATGAAAGGACAATATGGAAAGATCAGGTATTCAAGTTGGAATTTCATCCAAGAAATTATGTTCTTTGTTATAAATTATTTCTTCTCTTTCCTCGAGAATGCCAAGAAGGTTTTACAAAGTATATTGTATTTGAAAAAATATCCTAGACTTGCATGTGATTCCTTCCCTTTGAATATTGCTAATACAAAGTATTTGCATGCCTTTGGTCTTGATCAAGACCCTTCTTTCAAATCTTATGATGACTGTCTTCAAACTGATGAGCCTCAAGATATCAAGGATAATTCTATAGGTTCTGGATATATTTCTATACCTTGTAAAATTCTAGATAGATACAAGCCTCTGATTTTACCTCCTATATCCCATGCTTTCCCTAAAAATCATTTCCTACCAATATTTGATGGTGAATGTGACAACATCACTGCTGAGAGACATGTACTGAATTTTGAGTCTTTTCTTGAACTTTTTGAAGTTGATGAAGAGGATGTTCGTATTAGGATTTTTGCTCTTTCTTTGCAAGGAAAAGTCAATAGTTGGTTCAAAACCCTTCCTGATGCGAGCATCTCAAATTTCCAGCAATTCGTCAAAAATTTTCTCGACAACTGGGTGGTCAAACAAAACCCTTTCTTGATTATAGAAGAGTATAACCAGCTAGAAAGACAGCTAGGGGAGACAGTACAACAATTTTCTAATATATATAACCAAGATTATTGTTCGATGCCTATTAATATAAGGCCTCCTCCTGATTTAGTTCTCTTGCATTATCCAGAAGCCTTTGATCCAGAAATGGAGTTTCAACTGAGAGAAAGGAACCTTACAACACTTGAAGAGATGCAGAATAGTGCAGTAGATGTAGAGGCTAATTTGATAATCAGAAGGGCAAATTTGAAGGAAGAAGAGATGAAGAACATAGATCTAGAGGAATCGATATCTTTAGAGGTAAAGCTAGACATTTTGGTAAGTTCAGTGGAAGAGATTATGCAAAATTTTACCGCAAGAAATGATTATGATGTTCAAGACCATGGCTCGCTGATTAAAGAAAAACAAGTGGTTGATCCAAAACATTTTCTTTCTTATCCCAGTTGTCATAGATCTAATAATGATTGTTTTATGGATCAACTTGGAGAAGAGAGATTTTTTGATCTTACGTGTATGCTTGATGATGTGTTTTATACTAATGATTCTCCTAAGTTTGATCAGTATGATGATGATTATGTTCTCAAAATAGAAGCTAGTCTTGCAAAGAAATCAAGAACTCGTTTGTTGAAGGAGGAAGTTCACTTTCCATAGCTTGAATACAGTGATCAGCCGATGCATATCACCTATGGAAGTCAGGAGGAAAGTGCAAAAAATTTTGAAGTAAGTGAAGGATATTTGCCTCTTTGTTTTACTTCATTTTAGTTCATTAGAGACAATTTTCATGCGATCAAAAATCAACCATCGATAAATTTTGATCTTGACCATCTAGAGGGCAATGAAATCCTTGTTCAAGACTTCTCATATCTAGATTTGCAGTCCTCGAAGGCCATTGAATGTCAGGTTGCATATGAAGACTTGGAAGCTGGAATATATGATCAAATGATGCAAGATGACTCCCTACCATTATGTTTTGAATCATTTCAATTTTTGAAGGGAAATTTGCATAGTATATCTTCAATAAAGGATGATTTGCCTATATAAAATCATGCAATCTCATTGGAACCAATAGAAAATGGGTTGCAACAGTATTTTCAAGTTTTTCACGATCTAATAGTTGATGTGTTAGATGATATCTGCAGTCAAAGTCCTTCTCCAGTAGCTAACTGTGAGCTTAAAAAAAGTATTGATACAAACTTGATCCAACAGCCAGTTTCTTTGTCATTTTTAGCAAGAGTCTCATCACAAAGCTCAGATGAAAGTTTGGATTCATGGTATGAGGAGAAGAAAAGTAATCCATTGGATGAGCTAAGTCTGAGTGCACGTGAATTTCAAGATCCTTATGCAGTATTTTTGGAGTCAGATAGAGAATCCATATTATTCAATCTGGGAAAATTTGGATTTGCTTACAAGTTTTCATGAGAGTTGCATTTCAAAAGTTCTCTCTTGTTGCTCATAAGAAAGCACTTGAGGAGAATTCAAACAGCCGCCAGAATGCTTACTTGGTTGCATTGGTTGTTTCATTTCACTTGATCAGGTGAGGAATGGATCAGTTAGAGTAGGGTGTGATTAATAAGCTCACAGAAGTGAGCATGGTTCAGTCAGTTTTAGAGTCAGTTTGTGTCATCAAGTTGTCAGTTTTTAGTCATGCATTTCAGTTTTAATTTTTTACCGTATTGGCCCACATGGTTAGGCAATTGGTCTACGATGTTCTTGACACCCCGAAGGAGCTGTCATCCCCAATAAGGCCAATGTTAGTGTCAGCCTTTGTAGCCTTCCACCAGTGATCGAATATGCTCTTATAAAGTGGTCTTGTGGTGTTAAAGTCAATTTTTTGTCATTTCAGTGAGACTTCAAGTAAAATTTGGTCACTAGGTATTAGGTCTAGGATTGTTTTCACTCTTCCAAATTTTTCCAAGTATTGGTCCATCATTCAAAGATTTTTCATTATTATTTCAGGTTCCAATGGGTCATTTTACACCTTGTTTGTGCTTCAATTGTGCTTAGGTAAGGCTCATTTCCCTCTCCTAGGGCTTTGAAGGTAATTTTTCTTGGATGGTCAAATCATCAACAAAAATTGTATCCTGATGCTCATACACCTTCCCCTATCCTTAATATACCTTCTTAAACACTTACCATCACTGATATCCCTCAAATTCATCATTTTCCCACAAACCCTAGCCTATTGCTACAATTTGACACTTTTCTAGGTTAGGCCTTTGTTTTGCCATTTTGAATCCCTTACCCTTAAAAATCCAATTTTCCCTAATTCCTAACATACCTACCTACTTCCCAAAATTTTCTCAAGAATTTAGAAGCTCCTCATCCCTTTCATTTCCCTTCATTTCTACAAATCCTTTGTTCCACATATCATGATAGTTTTTATTAAAATGATGTTTTTGACCAAGAAAATATGAATTTGACAACCGTGAGAGAGGTTGTTGTCTATCATGGACCAAAGAATAAAAACCTCCTTCATTTTTTACATAGGCGTCATGGTTTGGGAGAAATGTCCAAAATCTCATTTGCCTCAGGAGAGTTGATGCACTTCTGAAATGACCTTGGGAAAATCAAATTTTCTCCTAGATGGAATGTCCAAAAGACTTTCTTGATTAGTCAAATGATAACTAGATACAAGGATATTTCCAACGAGTTATCATGAGCTTAATTTGGAGTTGAGGAAGACCTCCAAAAGTTGACTACAACAACACTCTGCATTTTGGTAGCATCATTCTACACATTTTGACCAGTCTTAGCAGGTTGAGATTTTGAAAAGGAAAATGAGCTCTAAATTGCAAAATTCAAGATGTTATTAAAGTTATATAGGAGGAGCTTTCCAACGAGCTACCATGGGCTCAATTTGGACACCGGGAAAGCCTCCAAAAGTGGCCTGCAAAAAGGCATTGCGCATAGAGCAGGAGGCGCTGCGCATAGAGGAGGGGGCGCTACACATAGGAAGGGAGCACTACACATAGGGAAGTTTCCCCAATGTTAAATTGAACGGTGTTGTGCATAGGAAGAGGTGACACGCACCTGTAGTTGGCACTGCACATAGGGCTAGCAAGGGCAAAAAAACTCTCCTGCCACCCAGAAAGCATTATGTTTGCCTTCTTTGGACCTAAAGCAAGTAAGTGTTACCCTTAAGCTTCACCCTTGGAATTCATTTCATTTACTTGATGTTAATTTGCTGTGCCAAAATTAAAACCCTAAAATTCTTCCATTTATTCCTTAAAAACCCTAACCCTTTCTATACCTCCTTTCACTTATTCCTAAAAATCCCTAATCCCTCCCATATCTCCTTTCACCTATTTTCAAAACCCTAACCCCTCCTACATATCCCTCCATATCCTTTATTCCTTCATCCCCAAAGAAACATCCTAAAACTCTAGTACCTCTCTCTCATTTTCATAGTTTATACACTCCTTATCATTAGTCCACCAATACCACATAAGATCATTTCCCCTTCCCTTATTCCTAATCACCGATACTCACTCCTTCCATACCTTCTCTAGGGGTACATAGCTTCAAAACTTAGCAAACATGCACAAAGAATACAAATATTATGAGGAGGAGGAAAACAGTGGCAGTGACAGTTTAGGAGGTGAACCTCGAAATCATAGAAAACCACACAAAGGGGGCAAGATTATAAGGGAAGAACCATCAAACCTCAGAGAGTTGCAGGCCTCTCATTTAGCTGTCACTTGTTTCAGGCACCTAGGGTGTTATGAGTTCTGTGATAAAGTGGAGAGAGTTCAACACCATCCTGAGCTCACCAAGAATTTTGTAGCCAATATCCGTGATAACAAAGTAACTCTTGCCAGGGTGGCATTTACAATTTCATCCTCCATCATTTTCGATGCCACAAGGATTCCAAATGTGGGGGAAAAATGGTATAAGGCACAATATTTGGATAAGCACTACTATGAGCCATACATCAAATCCAGGTACAGAAATGAAAAGAAGAGGACCTTTCCTTTTAGGTTCCTTGAAGAAAAGTATGCCCCTATGATGAGGATCATTATGAAGTATTTTACATGTGAGGGAAGATTTTCTAGATTGTACACCTATCACATTAGGCTTCTTATGCACTTCACAAGAGTGAAAATGTTGAACATCCCGTATTTATTATTCAGGAACATCGAGAAGATGGATTATATTATACAGAAAAAGCTATACCCCCAGCAGATCAAGGTGATTTTGCTACATCATCTTAATATCCTTAACATCTACTGGGAGACATTCATTTCCAATGATATTTTCAGGGGTCCTCAGATTCCTCCACCAGTGCTTCAAGAAGTAGAAAGAACTTCCAACAGTGCTCAGGTAAACAAAGAAGAGAAGGTCAAAGAGACTAAAGCCATTGAGGTACCTGAGACCTACAAGACATACCAGAGGTGGACAAGGAAATTGTTTGCAACAGATAGGAAAGTGTTTTCTCCACTTGGTGTGGAAGGTACCTTGCCTTCTTCATCAACTCATCAGCAAATGTTTGCTCCTAAAAATGTGGAAGGGGATTTTCCTTCTTCATCAACACAATGGGTACACCAGGTGCAACAACTACATAAAGGGAAAGGAGAAGGTGTTGGAGGAAAGCCTTTATGATGAGGAGGAAAGGGATTTTGATTTTATGGAGGATGATTAACCAAAACAACCACACATCCATCATGGCATTGACAAAGTTGACTTGGAGGCTCAAGACGAGGCAACAAAGGAAAACGTAATCAAACAGGAGAAAGATGCACAGATCCAAGCATTGATGGACATATTGGTGAGACCTAAGTATGTCATTTCATATCTTGAAAAATAGAAAAAGCAACTAATTGACAAACAAGCCCTCATGGAGCTAGAAATTATTAAAGCAAAGATGAAAAGTGACAAGGGAAAATCAGCAATGCAAGAGGAAGAAACACCAGTCACCTTGACTACAAAACAAATAATTGAGAAGGAAATTGAGGAGGATAGAAAAACTTGGCTTGACAGGGTCAATTTTCATTTAGAGAAGCTGCTCCAAGAGGTCAACAGGGACAATCGAATCATGAGGCACATGGCTCGCCATTACATGACCCGGAACAAAATTTGTAATATAAGGGTGAAGCAAATGAAAGCAAGGCTGAGACGGGCACTCAAAGGAAAATAGGAGGAGGATAGGCTTAGGTTGCTTGCTGAAACCGCCTTGGCTCATCAAGATGATTGATGGTGGTATTGGCCACAAATTTTGATCAAATTTGGAGGAATTTTTGCCTTTGACAAATTTTGGCAATTTTGACACAGGAAATCTAGCTCTATGTGCAGCGCCACTAGCGTTGCGCTTTTCCTAGGGACACGCAATGGAAAAAAGGTTTGCATTTTTGGATTCATAGCAATGCGTACAGGCACCCATTGCATTTTCTAAGCTATTGGAGAAGAACTGGTCTACCAAAAAGTCAAAAAACACTCCAAAAATGACCTTTTTTCCCCTTTTTGGACACACAAAAGCAGTGTTAGGAGAATCCGATTTTGAGGGGTCAAATGAGCTTCAAATGAAGAAATTCAAGATGTTTTGGAAATAAGACTTGATTATATTTCCAATGAGCTATCATGACATCAATTTGGATATTGGGAAGGCCTCCACAATGGACCTGCCAAAAGCGTCACACATAAGGCTAGTGGCGCTGCGCATAGGACAAAAATTGCATTGAATTGCCATTTCATTGTGCTTTGGCTGTAATTTTAGATTTTCTCTCATGAAGGTGTTTTAATAATTTAAATGATGACTAGGCTTGTAAATATTATGGGTAATAATTATTAGAAAGTAGATTCATTAGATTAAAATTCATTTTCAGCACAAATAAATCTGTTTCCTCACTTTTAGAGGCAACTTGTTAGGATGCCCAGATTCTAGTTTCTTGTTCAGTTTTTGTTAGATTAGCTCCTCATCTTAGGGATTCAACCCCTAAGGATGGGAGGAGGTTGAATCAATGTCTATATATTCTTCTTATTTCTCATTATAAAGGGTTGGACTCTGCTGGATGCTTATGCTTTGAAGAGACATCATTTTGTATCATTTTTAGCAGGAGATTAATGAAAATTTGTAGCAATTTCTTTAGGATCCATGTGGTATGATGTTTAGTTCAGTTTCCTCTCTTGTGATCATATGTTAAAATGTTTTGTGTACTTCATTAATCATTTCAATGCTTCTAACTGGATGTTTTCAAGTTGATAGGAAGAACCCATAACATTAATGCTCTGCTTGGGAAAATATTCACAGATTATGTTTTCTTCAATTTAGGAAGGATCCATGGTGATCACATGCTCTTCCTAGCTCCTCATCTATCTTGAGTCACCCCACCCATAAAACCCTAGAGTGCGGAGCCTTGTGCCTACCTTGCCCCATTGAATACCCTCCAATTTTGACCTAATTTCCTTGCCCTAACTGCTTGGCTCCTCCTGATCTAGCAAAACCTTTCAAAATCAAATCAAACCTTGTGATACTATACCTAGCCTAATATCATTTCCTTGACCCAGTCATCTTGGCTAATATCCTTACAAAGAGAGCCATCTCCTGGCCTAATAGGGCTATCTACTTGGCTAAGCGTGGTTTGTGGTTACCCTGGCATTGCCTTCCTTCAGTCTAAGGTTCAATCCATGTGATAACACATGGGTCTTCCTCAGGCCAATGACATGTCTTGCGGATCCAAGGATGATACACTTTCACACAGTGGTCCTTCACTAAGCAATGTGAGTCATATGGATTGAAACTTCTAGTGCCGAAGGTGAACCTCTTGAATTCCTCTCTCTTGGCAACAACATGCTGGAGATTATGAATCTCATACAACCCAATTCGTAAAGGAAGAGTGAGCCAAGGTGCCTTCTTCTTCCTATGTAGTCTCGTTGACAACCCTGTCGAGATGTGATATGCGACTTATTAAATGAGAAGCTTATCCATGGAAAACTTTGGCAAAACATGTGGAGCCTCGTTCACGTTGTACATCTAGATGAAGGTGCCAAGGGGCGAGGCATACCAATCTGCTATGTCAACCAATGCCTCCATCACTGCCTGCAACATGCAAGGTGGATCCTACCCAAATATCATTTTGTATAATGGGGTGACGAATTGGTCTCATAGCTGTATTATAAATCCATGGAAGCTACATTTGGAGAACAACTTGCAATAGGTGTGTACAGAGGTTTATGAAGGTGTCCATGCCCAACCCAAGCCTAGGAACTGCTAACAAGCATACATTGCATCAAGTATGTAAGAAGACATGAAACATTTTTCTTGCTGACCCTTGGGCAGATGTCAGGCTTTTGTTAATTGTCCCTTCAATTGGAGAGCTAGCATGTCGGACCAATTGAAAACTCTTCATTCATCACTAGTTGATCCAGCACAATCACCCAACTCTGTGGGAATGTTTCTATACTCTCTTGGCTGTATAAGTGACATGCGAAGATGACCAAGAGCTGATAAGCCTTCTGTAATATCCTTGTCTTGTACACTAGGTAGGGTATTGCACTGAACTTAGATGGCTCTTTCACCTAGCCCTTGAAGATGTTTCTTGAGTTTGCACTAATGCTGGGCCTGGTGAAGGTTGCATTCATTGTGACCACCTACTGTGGTAAGTGATACATCACCTGAAAGTCTTGTGCCCTGAATGTAGCAAGTTATGTTCCAATAACACTACTCAATACCATTGTCTCTAGATAAATATGTGAGACAATCCAGTAGATCATGTCTGTACATGAAAACGTGGGATACCTGCATGTAATCTGGTACAAGCCAGACTTGTGTATGTTGACATAGAATTTGTAGTCCTCTAGGTTCTCCTCGAAGGTGTCTGAAAAGAAGGCACTGATGTCCTTCCATTTCATCTTGACTTGTTTGTCTATGAACAACTTAGTGTCTTCCTAGATGGACAAGCTCATAGATACCTGCCCGAATGCATCTCCAGTTGCACTCTCAATGGTGTCATTTGACCCTGCTCTCTTCGAAGCCATTGTACCTGTATTGTAGAGATACTATTGAAAACTTGTGATACCTGGAGACATAGCAACACTCATGGCAAGAAAATTGTCAGTTGAAAACCAAAAGCAACTTGAGGACTGACATGGAAGACAACTACCTAACTGACGGGAAGATTTGCGCAATTTTCACCAGGAGCTTAGGAGACTGACTGCCAGAACTACACAGAACAAAGTTTGGACTATCAGTGAGCTAATTGACTGCTGAAACTGCATAGAGCATAGTCCAACTTGGCTTGCTGAGGACTGAAATTGCACAATGTGTAGTTTCAGTCAGCATGACTATAACCTGGTAATACTGTATTGTGCAATTCTGGGGGCCAATAGTCCACTGCCTCTGAGAATTACATAGAGAAAGCCTTGGAGGCTAGTGTGAGGCAAGCTCTGCATAATTCCTAGGAGGAAGGTGGAGCCTTCACTCTTAGAATTTCGTAGTGCAAGCTAGGCAAGGCAAGGTTCGGACCAAGGCAGCCCAGACCCACTGACGGGAAAATGAACACATTTAAAGACTAAATGTATGTGCGAATTTGGGTGTAGACATGAGTGAATAAAAATGCATGCAATCAGTGAGTGTAGGATTTAGTAAATGGGAAAACATGTAAGTGTGTGAAGCGATTCACCGCAACGACGACTGGCAGTGAATAAACAGTGTCATGCTTGCGACAACAGTGTGATACAATGGAAAAATCAAAACAATGCTTCTACAAGCTAACATGCATTAAAACGAGAGCAAACATTCAAAAAAACCCAACAAACATCACTCACACAAACCGAAATACAAAAAGTGACAGAAAAGTAACAAAAGACATGAAAACCAGACTTACCCAAAAAACGTTGACCTAAGTGTGCCGAATGCTCCCAGATGTGATGGGGGATACTAGATCTCCAAGATCAAAGTGGAGAATGGGCTTTGAAGCATCTAATAAATAGTTTTGATAGGATTGAGGTTTATGACACACATGCCACAAATCTAGGAAAATGTGACACTTGGTGGGACATTTCTAAAATGAATTTTGAATGTAACCCCCAAGAGCGAAAAATGAATCCCTAAAATCTAGGGATGCTTTTTGCTTTTTTCTTTATGATTTTTCAAGAAAAAGGAGCCCATGCATGCAAATAAAGATTTCTTAGTCCCGGAGGGAGCTGCTCAACTTGGGAGCACATGCAACGGATTGCAAGCCTTGGAGTGACTTCTATGCATTTTTTGGGTTGAGTGGCTCTAGTTGGCCCTCAGGCTCTATCAATTTCTAGACTGAAGCCAAGGCTGTCAGCCAGATTTGTGAAAATTTTCAGAGCAAGCCCAGTGATGGGCTGCTCTGCGCAATTTTTAGAGGGAAGGTTGTCTGCTTGCTCTATGCATTTATGGAGAGTAGCAGGCTGCCTTGATGTTCTGTGCAAGTTTAGAGAGCAAGGCTAGTTTCCCTCCAGTTCTGCGCAATTCTACAAGAGACCACAACAATCGAATAATGACAAAGTCATGGGATGTCAGCTTCCGGGTGGAAGGAAAACAAGCTAGAAAACACAAGCTTATAAGTCACATAATCTCCACTGAAGCATAAGTACATGTCAGTGCAAGACATGCTACTAAGGATGGTTGTGCTATACATAATTTATACCTACGGATAAGTACATCTTCCCTAAGTGGGTAGTTACACTTAGAACAACAGAAGTAAAGATGTTTAACCTTTTCCTACAATAGACATATAAGATAAAGGAACCTACTTGTGATCCTTTGCTTCCTTTGATCTCCTTTGAAGTTCTCCTGTCGCTGCCACTCAAACTGAATTTTCTCAATTGGTACCTGTCAACAAACAAAAGATGACAAAAATCAAATCATATGATCTATATACTATAAACAAATGGAATCGACATTACTTGAACATACATTCATCATAGGTATAGACAAAAGTATTGGAAAAGGAATAAACAACTTTATTGGTTGATAGAAGGAGAAGTTACACCCAATGTCATTCAATCCCATGTCACTGATATAACTTAGTCCAAACCCCCATCACACCAATATCACATCAATCCAGCAGCATAAAATTACTTGACAATGAGTTCAAGTCTTAAACCAACAATATTTATCTATAATATCCAAGTTATAGCCTCCAGATCACTATTATGAGTGGTTAATTTATAGGGAAATGCAAGTGGTTTTTTCATAAATAGGGCATTGGATGGTTTTCCATAATTGGATAGTTAGTTTTCATGGAGAAAGGGATGAGAGGATAGAGGGATAAATGATCCATAGCCTATCCAAAATTGAGCTCATAGGATGAGATAAGAGTTGGGGATCCTTCTAGAATGCTCTGAACCAAGGAATATTTCTAGAATCCTATGTCAATTTCGCTCATCCTTGCCAAACGTAGGCTAAAGTAGGCCTAAGTGCTATGCAAAGCAGGTCTGAATGGGCTACCTACTATGCAAATCAGTTTCCCCTTACCAAGGTTGTGTTGGTGACCCATAGAGGCATTTCAGTAGTGTTTAAAACTAGGAAACTTTCATGGATGAAAACATTCAATATGATGACTTGTCTAGGGTATGTAGCAACTGTAATTAGGGTTTGATGAGCCCTATACTGATTTGATCATCAGGGGTGATGTTTCCAAACAGACTTATAATAGCTTCCCCCTAAAGCATGAAGTCTAAAATGATAATGTTGAGTGATATGCTTTATGATGTGTTGAGGAGGATCTGAAGCGGATGGTGACCTGCATCAATTACAATACATAATATCATGATATCTTTGAATTTTTCATGAATTGCTGAGGGAAGGCATACCCATACTTAGCATATAAACTTTTCATTACATGTACATAAATCAAATAGTCATCTACAGATATAGACCCATGATAGGATGACCATCTGTGTAAAGCCATCATACAGATGATTTAGTACTCTCCTGAAATCACAGCCCAGATGGATGAAACTAGATCTGGGGTCTTCTATTGTGCTCAAGTATGAGTCTAACCATGTGAAAATGTGATATGAAGTTGAACATGGGAAGACATCGTCTGATTGCCAGCCAATGATGTAATTTGTTAACATATGCGAGAGAAATCAATGATAATGATAATGATTCTCAAGGTACTACAATACATTCTACATGGTGTGAATAGATGTTTTGATGTCGAACACCATACAAATTATTTCGGTCGAAGGCATATGATGTCAACCTATCGCCGGAAGTAAGAAACTTGCCATTTATGTATGCAAGCCTCAAGGTACTAGAAGGGTGTTTCTAAGTCAACTTCCTAGATAATGTGCTGATGTCAACAAGAAGCGACTCGTCGCAGGAGGGCCTTGATGTATCCCCCATCAAAAACACGAAACGAGTGTAATGATTTTGAAGACAGAATGTGACTGACGACACAATGTTCAAGAATGGTTGTCATGAAAATGAAGATTTATGAGTATTGTAAAGGATGAAGTTTACTCAGTGTCTTCGCTTGAACATGTCGATGACACTGAATGAATTGGAAGCATTGACCCAAAACCAAAGTGATGGATGGTGTGATATACCATAGGTATGATAACCATCAAGTAGATAACCCAACCCAAATAGTCACAGAGATGATGTGAAAGTGTCATGTTCAAGAGCGACTTGCTACCATAAAGTGATTTATCCCTTTTCCCCTTTTCCTGGGTCATTGTTGACTAGTACCTCTTTATTTTTTTAAACAAGCTTGAGGAGGATAACATATGATTGTAGTATAATTCCACCCTTCTTGTGAATCCATCGCTATGTGATGTTTTAAAGAGTTTAACGACAATGAGAACTTGGTCCTTTTCATGTTTAGAGAGTTTGAAAAGGGACCAAAAGAAAACTCCACAAGTTCTTTTTCGTAAATTTGTCTCTCAAGTCCAAAAAAAAAGTAAAATAATACAAGAGAGAACCTATTGACCATGTTTGATCAACGTATTCCTTTTTCATAAGTAATCTATCTCAGTTCGGAAAAGGGTTAAACTTATATTGAGTAGATGTCATTTCCAATCCGTTTATAAGCTGAAAAGGACAAGCACTCGACAATATTTTCATATTTCGAGAGTTTGAAAAGAGCTTAAAGAGGACTCTAGGGAGGTTCCTTTTTCGATGTTTAATAGAGCTCAAAAAAGAGATAAAAGTATGCTCTGTGGTCAAAAGTACATTTTATGATCATGCACGTCAAATTCACTATGTCAACTATAAAATTTCTCAAAGAACCACCAAATGGATTAAACATACCCGTTTCATTGGTAAAATAGGTAAAAACTATAGTTTATTCATTTAATGAATATTAAATAATCTTAAAACAAGAATTTACCAAGTCATTTTACCATTTGAAATTTACCATTCAGTTTTGTGCTCTGAACCAGTTTTTACCTCAAACTTTAGCAACTAATCACGGGAGCTTCTGTGGATCATTCTTCATGCAGTTAGGACCAGGTAGGAGATCTACCTCTTCTCTTTCATTTAAGGTCATTCTTTTTCAATTTCAGGAAAAAAAATCAGGGTTTTGGGGTCCCTAGGGTAAATATAGCATGCCTTGGGATCAGTGCACCCGAATGCATTGAAAACTGTGTTGCAGTGTAGTCAAGAATAAGGGGAGCTGCTCTGCAGCGCACTATCTCAAGACCAGGGGTGCGCTGGGTGATGTTTAGAAATTTTTTTCATCATTTCTACCCAAAATCTCTTTAGTTTTTTGCATGAAATGGATCCTAACTAGGAATATGGTGTGATTTTAGACTTCGATCAGATCAGAATGGCTATCACTTGGCGTGAAAGAGAACACGAAGAAAATGATATGGTTTCCCTAAATGATCCTGGTATTATTGAGGCACTCAGAGATTGTGGGTTACTCAAATATTTCAAGTTATCTAGGATGAGGCAACAGTTAGAACTATTGCACTTCTTGGTTCATTCATGGGATCCAACGAAATAGGTTTTTCACATAGGGGACAAACTACTCCCTATTTTGATCAATGATATTTACTTTCTCACAAGATTATCGAGACATGGTGCCCCTATTTCTCTTTCAAGTTCTTCCCATGTGGGTGAATTAGTGAGGGACTACATTTTACAATTATGTCGGCCAGGTACACAACCTAGCAAAGATGGAAAGATAAACATCAAGGATGTTCGTGATATGCCCTTGCAAACAATCCTCTTTACTATCGAAAATTTGTCAGGGAGCGCAAAAATTCATGTTGTGAATATATCATACATGCAGTATGCACTCAAGTGTCTCGAGCCAACTATGTTCAACTAGTGTGAGGCAGTATTCTCTTTGATGAAAGAGAAGCTAACTAAAGTATAGAGCGGTAAGATGAAAAATTTGAGCTATGGATCAATCTTAATCGTTTTTACTTTGGAGAGAATTCCATTGATGCAACCTCAACATGTGACACTGAGTTTAGTTGGTCCTAGAGATCCACGAATGCAAAGATGGGTAGAGTTGATGGCTAGACATGCTGGTCAGTCATAAATCTCATTTTCTACTCCATTCTTCAGTAAGCTCCGTCGACAACATATTGTCATCGAGGAGGATCCATATGTAGGGATGGATTTTCTTGGATATCCAGATTTGAGATTACCAGTGGGTGCTCAGGTGGGTGCTATAGGTAAATTGTTTTCACCATGTATTTTTTATTTTTTTGAGTTTTTATATGTTTTTGTGTTTTTTGATGTTTCTAAGACTAAACTAAAAATGTTCTCATGTATACAGATATTGGCACTGTTTGACCAATGGGTCATCAACAGGAGGTGGGTGAATTAGTGAGGAGAAATGTTAGAAGAGTAGTTCTCCAGGATTTGGATCTGACCAAGACACTGGCGAAGTTGTAGGATCATATAGAGGGGTTAACTCTCGGTATACCCAATGTTCGGATCGAGAGGTTACCAATGAGACTACTGTTATCACTCAGGTTGTTCCCTTTGACTCCCAAGGGAATACGGCCGAGGTAACCACAAACCAATCTTTGGACTATGGGTCCTAGCCTACCAACAGTCAGAGAGGGCTCTCTCTTTAGGATTTGGCTTTATTTATGGAATGATTTTAGGCTAGATATGGAGTTCTTTGTGTTTTGTTTACGTTTTGGTGGGATGGTTGATTTATTCAAGTCAAAGTTGGCATGCAAAGTATAAGAGTTTCAAACCATTGGGCATGGGGTAATGGAGTAAGGCTGCTGGTGTGATTTCTTGGTCACAAGGGGACTATGGAGCAAGATAGCTACACATGGAACAACATTTAGGCTAAATCAGAATGGAATGAGGGCTAAGGAATGAGAGGCAATTAAGAATCTCTCTTTCAACTTAACAGAGGGAAGGTGAATGAGCTCTATCTAGGAGCAGTCAAGAATTCCTAGATAACTCTCATACATGTGTGAATTAGGGGAAATATGAGCCAAAGGGAATCATATTTATATCTAATTCAGAGGAAAACATATAGAAACAACAGAAATTGAGCATAGAGTGCAATTAAGCAAAGTCTAGGATATTGATTTTTCCTGTTATTTAGACAATGATACGATAACGGTTAAACATATATAATAAAATAAAACGAAGAAAAACTTATTGTTCCATGTAGCAGCACAAGAATTCCACAGTCACTCTTCAACCATTTAAACACAACAAACAGTCATGGCTCCAATCTTTTCAACAATCTTTGATTAAAGAAATTCTTTGATATACAGTGCGAGTCTCTCATGAAATGGATTCATCAACCAACCCCTAGTACATCTCTTTTACCAGTATATATAGGAGTTTTACAAAATATCCCATAGGAAAATTGTTACACAGTAATTTGTCACCGTCCCTGTTACCCCTCTCCTGCACCTTGGAGGACTCATTCCGGGACTTGTGAGAAGTGACAAGACTTGAAACCCACTTGCATATTCACCTCTGAACATGAGCTTCATATGCCCTGAAGACATCTCCTGCACCTTGCCCTTAAAAACAACCCTTTTTACATTAGCGTTGGCCCACTGTGTTATGCCCGCGCCAATGGGGAAAATCCTATAAAAGGGGCGTGCCATTAACGCTCTGTCCCAGATTCGCAATCGCGCCAACCTTTTCGGGCAAAGTTTTGAACTAATCAATCTCCGAAAGTTCTATCCAACTCATTCACCAACTGAATCCAAGTTAAGTGAGGATGGTTTGGCTTCGAATATCCTTGAATGGGAAGTAGTTTTGCCACCATCCCATAGAAGTTTCCAAGTGATGAAGTCGAATCCATTATTTTTGTGATTGATCTTATCTCTTCCTTCTCATCTATAAAAGCTTGTTTCCATGGCTTGAGCAAGCTAGTACTGATTCTAGTGGCAATACTTGTGCTTAAAGGAAGATATCAAGAGATTAGAGTTGCAAGAGCCTTCCTTGTATCCATAAGGCTTTACCTAAGTAAGGAGATCTTGTCACCAAAGAGAGAGAGGCTTGTCCCTCATCCCTTCAAGCTTTGCAAGACTTGTGTAGCTGAGCACCCAGCCAAAGGAGGACTTGACGTCGGGACGCTGGTTGTATTATCCTTTGTTGATTGTTAAATAATAGATGACTATCACTATGGTTCCATTCTCATTGTACTTGTAATGGTTGATGTTGAATTATATCCTTCCTGACTGATGTATAATTGCATATATTAGATTTCACGCTTGTGTTTGTGTTGTTCTCTTTGTGTGCAGGTGTCCGTTCACGAAGATAGTGGAGGATTGTGACCGGCCAAGACAAAGGAGCGTGGGCTACGTCTCTTCTACAAACGAAAGTGTTGGAACCCAAGTAGGTCTTCATCACCTACCTTTTATTTGTAATTAGGAACTTGCGTGATAGCATTGTTTGATTGTTGCTAGACCCGTTTTGGGCTAGTAGGGATTGCCTCTATCCGTAGAGGGGATTTACCTTTCCAACAATTTGGTGACTCCGCTGGGGAGTTTATCTTGTTGTTTAATTTGTAAACTTAGACGGAGTCTGAAGCATGGCTAGATAGCCTTCAAAACACTATTGCTTTGCAGTAGTGAAGTAGATCAAATCCGCTTCAGTCAATCTCCGGTTTGGTTTACGGACTGAACAATTTGGAGTCTGGTTTGACTGGTTTTGAGTCTCTTTTTGGAGAAATTCTTAATTTGATTTCCTTTGGTCATTACTTGGAGGTTTGTCTCAGTCTCTTCACAATTTTGCATCTTTTTTCTTTTGTTTTTGCAAAAACATTTCCCCCTCATTTGCCGGGGGGGTGGCTAAATTGTGTATGAGTGTTAATCGCCTTTGAGTGTTTTTATTTTTTGATCTTTGGAACTCTCACCCAATTTTCTTGATTTGCACTTGATTGGTTCTTAGATTACATTAGAATCATCTTGTGTTTAAGAATTCTCTTGCATAGATCACACTTGCATAATTAGAATTCTCATTTGTGCATAGATTACATTTGCATACTTTTCAAGTGAATTGCACATAGATTACAATTGCACGGATTACCTTTACCCTTTGGGTGTTTTCCATTTTCTATCGATTTCACATTTCTAGCCCTAGGGCATCTAGTGGCTTTATGTGTCGAGCCTCCCTTAGGTGTTTTTGGTCTTCTGTTGGTCCAGTTGAATCTCTAGTTGCTCCCTTGCACTCGTTTGGGGGTTGTTTATCGTTTTGTTGCGTCATTTGGGTGACTTGCTCTCTCTTCACTTGAATTCCACTTCATCTCTCTTTGAGCCTAGATTACACGGCTCATTTGCGTCTTTGGGACTTTTCTTATGTTTGAGGGATTGCTTTGTGATTTTAGGGAACTGAATGTGCTTGCATTGCATAGAATTTGTTTGTTGTCATTTCTCAAAGTTATTTAGTGCATTTTTCCATCATCAAAAAGAAAAATCTCTTTTGCTTTGTATTAGTTAATGAGAGTTAGAAGCTTTTCGTTTTGATTAGTTTTTAGTGATCTTAAAGAAAAGTTTGTTAATTTCCATTAGTTGCATTAGGGAAACTCTTTGTTGATTGTGATCGTTTCGTTTGCATGAAATCTCTTTAGCTCTCTCGTAAGTAGCATTCATTAAATGAAATGACATGTTTTGGCATATAGATTGCATTTAGAGAATTTTGAGAGATTACATACGGTAGGACCTGAAAACTGAAACCTAACACAAGATCAACTTTAAAATGAACTGAATAAACTTAACAACGCATTGGAACTTAACGCTCACATTCTAGAGGTCTAGGCTAGAGACGTGCTCCAGCATCGTTAAACCTAGTCACTTTTGTTCTCACATTAAGGTTGGGTGATTCCTGCTTGTGTGATTCAACTGTGGTCTAGTACGGACTTGTGCTCCCACGTACCATCGTGTATATATGGGGAGACTCCACTAGGTTTTCATCCTTGATCCATAGGAAGCCGTGTCTGCCGCCTTACAAGCTGTAACGCACCGAACACAGCATTCGGGAAGATTGATTGCAGTACGGAAAGTCCTTGGTTTTCATATGATTGCCAAGGTGTATAAGCAGTTTTACGGATTGTCTGGTAAACCCCTTGCCTTTTTCTCCAGAGTAGTCACTTTTTGATCCTTTTCGGACTCCTTAAAAGAAAAGGCTCACTTGAGCATTTGTCACTTTGGGCTCACAAAACATTGAGGTGACTAGAGTCACCTTTTTGTCCTTTTCTCGACTCTTAAAACATGAAAAGGTCAAGTTCAGTTCCTTTGTCTTAAAATTTATTCGGCCGCATTCACATTTACCCAGTTAGGTCTTGTTTGCTTTAGCTTGGGTAGGTTTCTTTTTCATTCTTGATGGAAACTTTTTCAGGGTTCACCAACCCAAGTTCCCCCCTGACAGGAATCCTGGTCATTTCCCTTCTCTCGGGAATGTTGGTGCTCCTTACATGGCAACATTGTCCCTCCTAGGGTTAACTGTTGGGTTGCCTGTTTGGTTGTTCTCAACCTCTCTAGTCCCTGCCATCTCACCTATTGATCAATCAGTCCCTCCACTTGAACGACCTCATGTTGATTCTAAGGTGGACCTCTCCCCTTCTCCGCCCACTTCTACGTCCTCATCTTCTACTTCGCCTGGTGAAATTCTCGATTCAAGTAATCAGGTGGCTAAGAAGAAGAAGAAGAAGAAGAATGCTCTCAAAGGAGAGGCCAAAAGCGCAGCTTACCCCTCGACTACACCTGAAGTTGGGCCACCTTCTGCTCCTCTGTGGAAGGTCAAGTTTCCTTGTAGATTGTGCAATGATGACCACCTTCTTCGCGATTGTCCTGGCATTCCCAGGGTCTTAGAAGTATGGTCCCGCGATCCAGCCCGCCCTTCATCGCCCTCTGAATCTCACAGCGATGCTACCCCATCAGTTGGGAATAGTAAAGGAAAAGGGAAGATTCGAATCCCTTGCAGACTTTGTGAAGGAAATCATCCCCTTCACCTTTGTCCACTTATGGATGAAGCCTCCGACATCTTGGAAAGTCTCGCGGCTCCCTCACCCCAACTCCCCATTGGATATCAACGTCTTTCTATAGCTACAGATCATCCCTCTACTGACAACGATATTGGTTTGAATTCCTCTCTTGTCCAGCCTCCTCTTCCTGAACCTCGCTCTGCCCAGCCTGTTCCAGACCAACTATTGGTCGGACAGAGTGTCGACTCGAGTTCACCACCCGATCACTCTGTTTTGGAAGGGCGTAATTCTCATGTTCTTCTCGTCTCCTCAGATTCCCCTGAGTCCGGAAATGACTCTCCTATCCCAGCTGCTCCCGAAAGTCCCTCTTCGGTTCCTATGGAGCATGGGGGCGATCATACGATTCCCCCACCAAGTAGTTTGGCCATCTTTTTTGATTGGAGTCACCTGACCGCTTTCCGCCTTCCATCCCATGTGCCTTTCCAGATTACGGTACTTGCCTGTGATAAGGCAGTACCTGGCACTATTCTGGATGAAGGTGTGTCGGTCAGTCTTATGCCGTACACTACTTGGCAGGATTTAGGTTCCCCGCAGCTCGAGCCGGTCACGCAGAATCTGTTGGCTTTCGACGGAGGATCCTGTCCATCTCTAGGAGTCCTCCCAAAGTTCCCTATTACTTTGGGAGGTAAAATCGTCTATATCGACGTGTTGGTTACCCAAGGTGTTTTAGATTTTAGTCTTCTCCTTGGTCGCGACTATGTTTATGCTCTGGGGGCCCTTGTCTCTTCGCTTTTCCGTGTGGTTTGCTTTCCACACGATGGAAGAATGGTGACTATCGATCAATTGTCATTTGTTAGTCCCCCGATGCCTCCTGCGCAGTTGTCGTCCCATCCTAGTTTTTATCCACCAGTTGTATCTGCCCCCCCGCAAATCAACTACGTGGCCACCTATCCCATACCTGTCTCTAGTGATGCCACCGTCGTGCATAGTTTCCTGGGGGCATTGGGCCCTGACTTCCGAGATGTTGACCTCCCACCAGGAGAGCCAATCTTGGAAGCCCCAACTTCCTGTTCATTATGATGAAGTTCAGGCGGAGCATAGCTCGCTTTCCTATGTCAAGCTCCTTAAAAAATGAAACTAGGACTGCTCGGAGCATAGTTCGCTTTCCTGTGTCAAGCTCCTTAAAAAATGAAACTAGGTGTACCGAGCATAGTTCTTAATCTCGTGTCAAGCTCGTTAAAAAACGAAATCAGAGTTATGAGGATAGTTCTCTTCCTAGGTCAACCTCATTAAAAAATGAAACAACCCCCTTTCCAAATCGAGTCTTTTGATTAAGATCTCGTAAAATACAAGTCGAGTCTTTCCAAGATCTCGAAAGTGAACCTTCATTCCATCCACTTTGTTGAATGCAATGAAGCTTGGGGGGCATGTACCTCATTTTGCGTCATTATGGCTAGGGGCATGCGAACTTATAACAAGCATAGTTTTTCATTTCAAGCTTGTGTAAACATGAAACCGAATCCAAGCAGAGTTCTCCATGGTTCAAGCTTGTGTAAAAATGAACCCATACCCGAGTTACCTTTAAGCTCTTTTATGACTCGTAAAATACGAAAAGATTGCCGAGTATTGTTTCCCTTTTTGACTCGCTAAAGAGAATAAAAATGGAGGTATTCTTTCAGCTCTTTTATGACTGTTTAAAGATGAAAAGATTGCTGAGTTGTTCCTCTTGACTCGTTAAACGTAAATAAGAGGTGGTCATCTTTAAACTCCTTTCCGACCGTATAAAAAATGAAAGATCGTCGGACCCTTGTCGTTTCAGGTTCGTTGATGGTTACGAAACGACGTGATATCGATCGCTTTTTTACTTTTTCAAGTCGGTGTCACTACTTACAAGAAGTACTCCTCGGTCGTAATGGCTGGGTGGTTCTTTCGAGCTTATTTTTTACTTTTCCGGGCTCGAGAGACACAACTTTATGAAAAAGGACACCCATGGAGTTTTCTTTTTGCTATCTTTTCAAACTCTCTAAACATGAAAAGACGCCGAGTTTTTCCTTTGTCAAACTCGTTAAAACTTTAATGACATCGGGTTTTGTCGTGATGAAACCTTTCAAGAATATGCTATCCCCGTCAAGCTTTCCATCTAAAAATAATCGGGGTACTCGCCAGAAATGGTGGGGGAATAAAGGAACCGCAATCGTCGTTGTCGGCAATATGTCGCTCTTGAACTGGCACTTATCTGCATTCGTGTCTGGGTGGGGACATCTCATCTCGTTTCACACTTGCCTCTGTAGGTTTGGGATATCCTATTTTACCATTCATCTGCTCATTGCCTTGTCGTCATGACCCCTGATCATTTGACATCAAATACTTCCAAATCCGCTGTTGTGCCGCCGATATGTTCAAGAGACGTTGACCTCTGTAGAATACTCAACCTCCCTCCGATAACTCACACAAAACATATTGTCCCTCTCCGTCTCATTTCGATGATGTGGGAAACATTATGGCCCACCTTCGATCAAGATCACTTCTTGTCGACTTCAGCTCATTATCCAGGAAGGTGACCTAGAGACTCCCTTCAGGTACCTTGGAGCCTTCATGCCTCAATGGCAGGTTCTTTGTGTTCGACGCGAGGTTTTCATCATTGGCCTCCGATCGGATGATTCTACGGGTGTTCGACACCGGCTCATTGATTCGCACGTCGTGGATTGTACCTGTAGTACCTTGAGGACCATCGTCATTATTGGTGGCACCTCTCGCGTCTGTTAACAATTTTCATCATTGACTGGTAATCGGATGATGTTCATGCATGTTCAACTTCGACTCCTGTATTCACATACTTGAACTTGTACTGTGTTCGGGTCGAGTTGGAGTGCAAGACCCCGGATTGTGCATTTTGAAATCCAGGTTGCATTTTGTGGATTATTTTAATCATTACATGACTCATTTATTGGATGGCTGTGACCATACCTGAGTCTATTTCATTGATCCTCATCGGATGGCTGTGTCCATACCTGGGATCCAGTTTTATATACTCTGTTACGGATGGCTGCGCCCATACCACATATATCATGTACTTGAGATATCAGTTGTACGTCTTTTTGCAGGTTCTCCGGCGGTAGTGTTTTCAGTCACACATGTTCTTGTAAAGCACTTCACCCCTCTCTCTCTCTCGGGCTTCATGCTTTAGGGGGCATCTGTTACACAGTAATTTGTCACCGTTTGTCACCGTCCCTGTTACCTCTCTCCTGCATCTTGGAGGACTCATTCCGGGACTTGTGAGAAGTGACAAGACTTGAAACCACTTACATCATTCACCTCTGAACATGAGCTGCATATGCCCTTAAGACATCTCCTGCACCTTGCCCTTAAAAACAACCCTTTTTACATTAGCGCTGGCCCACTGTGTTATGCCTGCGCCAATGGGGAAAATCTTGTAAAAGGGGCACGCCATTAGCGCTCTGTCCCAGAGTCACAATCGCGCCAACCTTTTTGGGCAAAGTTTTGAACCAATCAACCTCCGAAATTTCTATCCAACTCATTCACCAACTGAATCCAAGTTAAGTGAGGATGGTTTGGCTTCGAATCTCCTTGAATGGGAAGTAGTTTGCCACCATTCCATAGAAGTTTCCAAGTGATGAAGGCAAATCCATTATTGTTGTGATTGATCTTATCCCTTCCTTTTCATCTATAAGAGCTTGTCTCCATGGCTTGAGCAAGCTAGTTCTAGTTCTAGTGGTAATTATACTTGTGCTGAAAGGAAGATATCAAGAGATTAGAGTTGCAAGAGCCTTCTTTGTGTCCATAAGGCTTAACCTAAGTAAGGAGATCTTGTCACCAAAGAGAAGAGAGGCTTGTCCCTCATCCCTTCAAGTTTTGCAAGACTTGTGTAGCTGAGCACCCAGCCAAAGGAGGACTTGACGTCTGGACGCTGGTTGTATTCTCCTTTGTTGATTATTAATAATAGATGACTATCATTATGGTCCCACTCTCATTGTCTTTGTAATGGTTGATGTTGAGTTATATCCTTCCTGACTGATGTATAATTGCATTTATTAGATTTCACGCTTGTGTTTGTGTTGTTCTCTTTGTGTGCAGGTGTCCATTCACCGAGATCGTGGAGGACTGTGACCGGCCAAAGCAAAGGAACGTGGGCGACGTCTCTTCTATGAACAAAGCGTTGGAATCCAAGTAGGTCTCCATCACCTACCTTTTATTTGCAATTAGGGACTTGCGTGGTAGCATTGTTTGATTGTTGCTAGACCTGTTCTGGGCTAGTAGGGGTCGCCTCTATCCATAGAGGGGATTTACCTCTCCAACAAGCCACCTAACTGGCCACGGGAAGCATAGTCTTTGTGCTCCATGTAGTATAAAGGAGGCGTGGGACTATAAACTACTCTTCCCGAGAGCTGCACAATGTCAGGACTACGCACAGTAGTGAGGTGTCACAGGGTCCATGATTGCGCAAGGGTATTTGCACTGCCGTGCAGGTTGGCTGGAAAGTGACTGTTGCAGTCACTATTCACGACGTGATGCTTGGCTTGAGACCAAATGGAGTGGGTGGCAAGCATTTAAGGAAAACTTTATGGGCTATATTTGGGAAAATCTATCGCCAAGGGAGCATTAATGGACTGGATTTGGGGGGAACAATTGAATTCGAATTCAAAAGGCAGTATAAATTATAAAGGGATGCCCAGCAAACAACACTTGGCCATTTGAGAATTGAGTTGTCATGCACCCAGAGATTTCTGAACC
Source organism: Pinus taeda (assembly GCA_000404065.3). NCBI lineage: Eukaryota > Viridiplantae > Streptophyta > Pinopsida > Pinales > Pinaceae > Pinus > Pinus taeda. Next base: position 150,768 of record APFE031123388.1, read on the forward strand.
TAGACTTGGTTGACCTGTTGAAGTCGAAGGCGTTGTTTGAGCACCCACTTGAGCAATTGAGATATTTGTGGAACAGAAGTATGGAAGCTCTGAAGAAGCCAGGGATATCAGAGAGATGACCACTGAAGAGGCCACGTAGGCCATGACAGTAGGAGATGCCCCTGAGAGTGTCGGGATAGTCGTGGAAATCCCTAAATCATCAAGCACGCTGAGACCTAAGAAAGATAAGCAGCCCATGGTTCCAGCACATGTGTCCCCTAGAAACCTACTACGAACAAAACTGACCATGGAAGAAAGGGGAAATTGGTTAATTTTGAAACCGATGAGGAGGAGGAAGACCTTGAGGAAATCCTAGTAGAAGATGAGGAGGATGAAGAAATGGAGGAAGAAACCGAGGGTGTAGACCTTCTAACCAGATTTCCCACATATGTTCCTCTATGGAAGGGGAAGGTAAGGGTGTCGAAGGACCTAGATGAGAGCAAGAGCTCTCTACAGACTCTGTTGCTACCTGATGATATCGTTTTTTAAGGAGCGCACTTGGGACGAGTGCCAGGTCTAAAGTTTGAATACTGGGATCTCACAAACCACGAGAAATTCCCACACTTGGCAACCACGTAGCTCATGCAACTGAAGAAAAACACCACAGCAGGAGTCATAGAATTGGAGCCGCACAAGTGGTTGCGCGGAGTAGAGAAAGCAGGGTTGTTAAACCTGCTCTAGGTGCCACATTACCATCGCACCCCAGTAACTAGCTTTGTCATCGGGTAGCTACTCTGCCTAGTGCATGATGGGTGCTTGTGGCTGGAAGAGCCAATCCCCATCACAGACCACCTAATTCATAGAATTACCCGACTCCCTTACAAGGGGGAGGACCCAACAGATATTTCGAAGGGTAAGAGAAATGATTTGGCCATCGCAGAGGCCATGATGAAAAATTCAATCTAGAGAAGAAGAAGAGAGGGTATGCAATCTCCAGTATCAACAATAACACAGTCAGAGTTACGACCCAGATACTGGCTAGCAAGGTTTTGCAGAAGTGTCACACGGATGAGGTTCCTACGCTGGTGATAGCACTTGCCGCGCAGTGTCCAAAGGGGGTCTGGTTTAACTGGTCGGAGTACTTGTGCAAGGAGTTCCTGGAAAATTGCCGCAAGGCACAAGAACAGGCGAAGACTTTCCACTGTGCATGGCTTCTGTTGTCCATATTGCTCGTGGCTTGGAAATTGCCTAAGGATAACTGGTTCCCCACGATTGTGAAGGATCTTCTTGAGGTAACGAAGTACACTTTGATGTGGGCAACTAAAGGCGTGCAAAGGATCAAAGATAATAAGATATTCTAGGTGTTCATGGAGATGAACATCAGAATGGGGATTAACCACAAGCCACAGTTATTGCCCACTGTCTACAATAGTCTATAGAGCTTTTCAGAGTTCAAGGTGGACTTCCATCAGGTATATATCAGGGCATGCAAGTACCCTACGAAGAAATGAAACGAGCTCCCCTACCTAGCCAAGGATGATGTCATCTTCACCGTGCTGGAGTCATGGCCACCGGAGTGGTGCACTCTAGCCAGTTCTACGTTGGAATTAGAGAAGTATGCTGCACAAAGGAAGAAAGAGGAGTCAAAACTGTGAATGGCACAATTAGAAGAGAAGAGAAGGAATGAAGCAACAACAGCATAGGCACAAGAGGCATGGGATGCTATGAAGGAAGGAGCAGAACAGCAGAAGGCAATAGAGAAGGAGCACTAGGGCTAGAAGTCGCCTTCTCCTAAATAGGAGACAAAGGCAAAGGAAGATGGCACGGACCCATAGACAGCATCTACATAGTTGAAGCACCAGCGCCCGAGAGAGCAGGTGGGGCTACAGAAGAAGTCAAAATCCTTCAAGACTTATTTCAACTTGATCACCCTCACTGAGGGGGATCTACATGACATAGGGGAGACAATGTGCGACGTCACCACGGAGGCCCTCCAGCAGTTCATGGAGGAAAATCATATGGTATTTGGGGCCCTCCAGGCACAAATACAAGAGTTGTAGGTGTGCACTCCTTAGTTTGGTACTCTATCGACCAGCCTTGCAGTAGGCATGGCTGCAGCTAAGGAAATGATGTGCGCCTGCATGATCAACACCATAGTGCTGCCAGAGGGGGCACTAGTTATAGAAAATGAGGTCGATAAGCCTACGATCAGTGTGCTGAAGGGACTTGGGATCGGGAGACGCTCTATGTTCTGCAGGACGCAGTGACTGCAAAACTGTGGGTTAGGGAGGGCCATGTGCTCTAGGTGATGAGTGAACACGGAATTAACATGGAACAACTGAGCCTACAGTGTGAGGAGGTAGTGGCGCAGAACTGGTATATTGTGCAGGTGGTCCTTGAGTTTTCCATCCCAGTAGAGGCACTAGTAGAGGCGCGCATTTGTAGGCTAGCAGCAGGGGTGAATGAGGTGAAGGAAGAGATGGTTAAGGTTTAGCTGGAGTTGAACCTTCAGATAGCCTAGCTACAGTTTAAGGCATAGCCTTCAACTCCACCAGAGGTGAGGGAATAGTGCACCAGCGCCATTACAATAAGAATAGAGGAGATCAGCAATGCAGTGAAGGAATGCACCAAATTATTTGAAGAGTCGTTCGAGGTCTTCACCACTCTGCAGGAGGACCCGAACATTCAACACTTAGAAAAAGAGGCACGTAAGTTGCAGCAAACGTATGATGACATAAAAGGGATCGTGCAGACAATGGCCCTTACACAAAGGCTCACATGGATGCAACAGGCAAAATTGCTCAAAGAGTAGGTAGACGTGGCATGACATAAGGAAGCAGTTTTGAAGGCGTGCATGCAACCTTGGATCGATGAGGCATTCATCATTACAGCCTCGATCAAAGCCAAGCTCACGCAGATGCAGGGAACGCAGGAGAAGATGCAAGGAAGCAGTTCAGGTATCGCAGTCTCTGAATAGCGCGTCCAAGAGGTACAACAGGTAGCTGCTCAATGCGATGCCGACCTTGTAGTGGTTCAAGCAGAGTTGGGAGGTCTCCACACAAATATCTCTGCACCGACAGAGTGACTTGAGGACGAGTCACGATGTTTGTGTTGGGGGCCTGTTGGGCGCGAGATCCCCCAAGGGAAGTTTTGGGGCTTAAAGCCCAAATTTTGACTAAATCCGATGTAAAGACTCAGCATTTTGTGGGCACGGAGCGTGAGCTTGTAAATGAGTTATGGGGTTGTCCACCCTCATTTTTGTAATGTAATTTTGGCTTTAGAGATCTACCCATGGTCCGCGAACCATGGGATTGTATAAATAGAGTGAGGGTCTAACTTGTAAGAGATGAAGAAAGAAGGAAGTCATGAATGAAGAATGAAGAATTGAGTCTTAGCTGAAGTGTAAGGTCGAGTCTTTGGGTCGTAGAGTAGGAGAAGGCTCTATAGCTAATTGCGCATAGGCCTAGTAGTCCACAACTGAATGTGCACACCCCTGTAGCTGAGTGCACAGGGTGAGTCGAATCGTAACCATTGGAGAAGTAACAAAGAGAAGTTTCATATCAATTCTATGTATCTTTTTCTTGTTTTATGCATTGAATGTATTGGGTATAAATTGCAATTTCATTGTTTATATGGTGTGCAAACTTATATGATTGTGTTGATTAAGTGAATATAAGATAAAGTATCTGTTTACACAAAGTTAATTAACAGTTATAAGAATATAAGTAGGATATGCGGTGTAACTTGGGGAAATAGCGCAGATCGTTGCCTTAGTAGCGTGAAAGCACCTCAACCCCTGGTTAGGGCTGTGTGAAGGTGATTATAACAGATCGTGAAGGCCTCACAGGTCAGGGAAGTGCACAAAGTGACGTGCACGAAACCATTCACAATTTGACTAAATCAACCCCTCAGACATCTCAAGGGTGCAGAAACTTGGTTCCAACATCCCCCCATACTTCTTCAGGTGAGACCTCAGTCCGTGCTCTGCAGGCTGTTGCTGAAAGGGCTAGTAATGCAGGGTTTTGTTTGGCTAATTAACTCCAAACTTGGGTTAGGCCCCAACAAGCCAACACAAAGAAATTGTCTTTTCCAAAAAAAATAATAAAAAAACATTTTCCAATAATTTTTCAAATAAAAGAGTGATTTTTTTTATTTTTTATTTTTAAATTAATTTCCCTTCTCTATATATATCATTTTTTTTATTTTTTCAATGTAATTTTATTAAAATAATTAATTAATTAATAATTAAATGGAAATTATGCCAAGCCATTTCCAAATCCTTCTACTCTACTTGAAAAATCAGACCTTTCATTGTTTGGAGAGAGCAGACAGATGACACTATGAGAATTTCCAAACCCTAGAGTCTGAAACCTGAAAACCTTGATAAGTACAATAGGGGCGGCAGAACAGAAAACCGATAGTAAGAAAGACATGCCAGAAGCATATGGTGGGGGGGGGGGGGGGGAGAGATCCCCTCCTACCGGAATGTAGCAGCTCGAGAATCAAACTGGAAGACCAATAATCAGTTGAGTCCCCAAGAAGTAGCAAGTCTAACCAATGGCCCAATCCTTGGAGTGAGACGACAAGAAAGAAGCAAAGGGAAGTGCCTGCCATGTGCAACAGAGAAACCAATATTTGTAATCCTGGTGATCAAACTGGAAAGATATCGCAGCTACATGAAGGACCATGTAATGATCTACAAATCCATAGGAGTCTGGCCAATGGAGAAGGACCTGATCAAGTGGATCGAGTAGAAATGGCAACCGAAAGGCCATATAGAACTCAAGCTTGGAGCCAGAGGCTTCTTCATGGTAATCTTCTCAAACCTACAACATAAGGAAAGAGTATTTGAAAATGGCTCATATTTTCATTATAATGTAGGATTGTTCGTGAGATATTTGGAAGAATGCTACGATCTGGATAAAGAGAAATTCCTAGCAGCCCCAGTCTAGGTACGACTATTCAAGCTACCAATGGACTTCTGGGATCCAGAAATATTGGAAGGAATCAGGAACACAATAGGAAAATTTGTCAAAATAGTTTAAATGACAAAAAGGGGTCAATATACCTCATATGCTACAATTTATGTGTATGTGAATATATCTGAGCCCATCCCTGAACCAGTCGAATATCATGAATACATCTGGAAATAGACCTTGGACTATGAGCATATCTCGTTCAAATGCCAAAGATGCCATGAATATGGCCACTTATTTAAATAAGAGTCATTGAATCAAGAAGGGTCGATCTAAAAGAAAAACAAATGAAACCCCCACGGGAGGGGAATGAGGGGTTCCAAGAAGTGAAGCATAAGAGAAGGAATCCAAGAGGATCCCATAACCTAGAAATCGTCAATCAAACACAACCAAGCAATAAAAATAGATATGAGGTATTGCAAGAGGAAGAAGAAATAGAAAATGAAGCACAACTCATGGATTACCAGGAAAAAGAAAAAGAAAGTAACCTAAGTAAATCAAAAACAACACCAAAGAGGAAAGCTCAAATAGATCTCACATACAAAGAAGAACAGGTAGGAATGGATCTCACAACAATGGAAGTAGACTCAGGAAAGGGGGAGGATTTAAGCATGGAAGAGGAAGTCCTAAAGAAACTATTAAATGAATGGAGACACTTGGATGAAAGATTCATCTCAGAGGATCAAAAGAAACTGTACAGGAAACCTTCCATAAATACAAGGCCAACCATGGATAGAGGCAAGTAGAGATCGCAGAGAAACTAGGCATGCAACAAGAAATCCCCCAGGAATATCAAAATAGAACAAAAAGAGGAAAGAAAAGAGGAAGGAGGAATCGATAGGAATTGATCCAAATTATGGGAGAAATGTTGGTAAACACTAGAAGGGTAGTACCGCTTTCAGTGGTATTCCAACAACTCAACAATGTTACCTAATGATAGTACTATCCTAGAACATAAGGGGCCTAAACAGCCGTGGAAAACAGAGATACCTACTAGATCGATTGAAAAAGGAAAATCCTTATATAATTCTGCTCCAGGGAACAAAGATAATAGGAAAGAAATTAGAAGAGATTCTAAGCATAATGAAACCAATATATGAAGTAATTGCAGTGGATGTGAAAGGAAGTGTAGTGGGCATAACAATCATCTGGGACCTAGTAGAGGTAAGGGCATGTTACTGGATAGGCATGCAGAGAATCCTCATAGGTCGAATCTGGAATATAGGGACCTAAGAATGGTTTATGATCTCAGCAATATATGGGCCACATATCCCAGCTCAAAGGGAAAATTTTATACAATGCATAAGGACACTAAACCAAATGCATGATGAAAACCTCTAGTTGATTGCAGGGGACTTTAACCTGATAACTACCTTGGAGGAAAAGAAAGGAGGGATTAGAAGAGAGGAACCTGAAATGGAACAATTTAGGGATCTACATGAAGAGCTCCACCTTTTAGATATACTTACAATCAATGGAATGTACATGTGGAATAACCAAAGAGGAGGAAACTGTCAAACAAAATCATGATTAGACAGATTCTTGGAAACTGAAAACTTAATTAGCATATATGTATACTACGAGGCATCCATCCTGACATGCATAGGATCTGACCACTAGCTGATTATACTAGAAGTGGACTTAAAACAAGGGCAGACCAAGAGACCCTTCATGTTTGAAGAATTCTGTTGAGAGACCCCACCTTCCTAGGAAAACTAAAGGAATGGTGGAAACCAAGTAAGAAACAAGAAGAAACAAAATGCATACATTCCAACTCTATCTTAAAGAAATCAAAGATAAAATAAAATAAAAATGGAACAAGGAAGAATTTGGTAACATACAACAAGAATAGGGATTACTAGAGGAAAGGATGAAAAAGGTGAAAAAATAGATAATAACAAATGGTTGCACTAAACCCCTAGTGGAGGAAGAAGGAAAATTGTTGAATAGGTTGGAGGAAAGGATGCAACAATAAGAGATTATGGGGAAACAAAAATCAAGAATTTAGTGGCTGAGAGAGGGGGAAAGGAATACTAGATTCTTCCATAAAGTGATGATCCAACATCGCTAGCATAACAGGATCTTCTCCTTAGTAGACCAGTATGGAAATCGCCTTATTCAAAAGGAAGAAATGGAAAACCTGTTGGTCCAACACTTCCAAAATTTATTGATAGAACCTAATCTAGATAGGACAGAAGATATAAACAAGATTACTCGACATATCCCTTAGCTGGTTAGTAGGGGTCAAAACCTACCTCTTATGAGGGAAATAACTATGGGTGAGGTGGAAGAAGTTATCAAAGGACTAGTGAAGAACAAATCTCTGGGTCTGGACGACTTTATAGCATAATTTTTCTAGGCAACCTGGATGATTCTAGGAGAAGATATCTTAGTAGTAGTGGAGGAGTCAAGACGAAATAAAAGGATGCACCCAGCCTTTAACTCCACCTTCCTAGCTCTTATCCCCAAAATAGACCATTCGGAAGAGCCTCAGGGGTTTAGACCTATAGCTCTATGCAATGTAATATACAAAATTTTGGCAACAATAATGGTAAACTTCCTCAAACCAATCCTTCCTAGCTTAATATCTCAAGGTCAGGCTGGTTTTTTAAAAGGAAGGCATATTGTGGATGGGATAGTCATGGCTCAAGAGTAAATTCACTCTATGAAGAACCTAAAATCTAAAGGTGTGATGATAAAACTAGATCTATCAAAAGCATACAACCAGCTAAGCTGGTCTTACCTCCAAGGAATCCTGAAAGCATTTGGCTTCGATCCTTGATAGATAATTTGGATCTATTCTATGATATCAACCCCTGTGTTTTCAATCCTCCTAAATGGAGCTTTGACTGAGGCATTTAATGCAACAAGAGGACTAAGACAAGGAGACCTAATGTCCCCTTTCTTGTTCATATTGGTTGCTAAAGGATTAGGAAGATATGTAAAAGAAAAGTTGTAAGGAGGTCAATTTAAAGGCATGTGAATGTGCGGTAATGACCTGCCATTAACACATCAACAATTTGTCGATGCAATAATGATGTTTGGGCAAGAAACCCTTAAGGAAGCCAGAGCCTTGATAGACATCTTGTATGATTTCACGAGTGCTTCAGAACACAGATCAACAAAGAGAAGTCATATATCTTCTTCTTTAATACAACAGCTCAATCCCAAGCTTTCCTGGTGAGAACAATGGGCTTTCATATAAGAAACCTCCCCTTAAAATATCTTGGGATCCCGCTAAGTCTACACTCGATCAGAATGGAAAACTAGAAAGCACTACTAGAAAAAATTCAAGGGAAGCTACAGAACTAGACTTTCAGGACTCTGAATATGGCGAGTAGAGTCATATTGCTAAAAGAAGTGCTTTAGTCAATCTCGATATACAAATTATCAAGCCAAGCTATCCCTAAAACTGTATGCAATGGAATGATCGACATCTTCAAGAAATTCTTATGGCCACACACAGTTAAAAAATGGGCACTTCTATCTTGGAATTGGCTAAGTAAACCAAACAAATCAGGAGGTTGGGACTCCGAGACCTGTATATTTTAAACCAGGTCATGGGGGCTAAGTCATGGTGGAGATGGATTTAGGAAGGAACAAACCTATGGAAAGAAATATGGGGAAGAATATATGAAATGCCAAGATCAAAAGAAGGAAGATTAAGAGCCCAGAAAAACATAAAGGGGTCGGCTATATGGAATATGACATATGAAAACAAAGAACTGATAAGAAATCATAGTTTTTGGGAAATCAAGGGAGGAGACAAAGCTATATTCTGGAAAGAAGTGTGGCAGGAGAGAGAGAAATTATTTAGTAGGCCACATCTAGCGGATATATTCCTATATACAAATAACCCAGCAAATCAACCAATGAAAAACGATTGGGGAATGGATACAGGGGAACAATGGAGAAAATGGAAGAGAAAACAAGATTGGACTGGCGCACCAGGGTCAATTCAATGGGGAACCTACAAGAAGGAGATGGATTACCGAATAATAGAGATAACAGAAGGATCATACATAATAAGGTGGGGATATAGAAGAAAAGGGATGTTCAACATCCAAGAAGGATACCAACTGCAAGCAGCACATCATCAACAGCAAGGGTTACCCATATGGAAATGAATCTGGAAGGATAAATTGTGGCCCAAAATAGCCTTCTTCCTATGGGTTGTCCTGCATAGCAGAGCACTAACATAGGATCAATTATAGGTAAGGGGGATGCAAGGACCATCAGTCTACTACATATGTGAAAGACAAACGGAATCAATAGAACACTTACTAAATGCTTGCAGTTACAGTGAAGTTTTGTGGCAGTATCATGAGCAACTATTCGGCCATAGAGACATGGATCAATCAAGCACAAAAATAATAATGGAAAAATGGAGAAGGAAGCCTTATCAAAATCCCATCTTGAACCAAGCCTGACAGATATCCCTTAGATTCCTGTCTGGGTAGTGTGGAAGGAAAGGAACTGAAGAATTTTTAAAGGGGAAAATATAACAGCAGTAGAGTTATGGGGAATGATAGTTCAAAACATTCGAGAAATGATTCTTGCTGAGAACTGGTACCTAGAGGATTGGGAAGCCACTCCATAGGAATAACGTATATTGGAAAGGTTAAGCCTAGATCCAAGGATGCTAATGGCCAATTCATGGAAACAGAAACCTACTCCCTGTGATTCCCCAAACCTTTTCGTGTTTTCCTGGGAATATTTCATAAAACTAAACTTCTACAGAGCAGCTAAAGGGAATCTGGGGGCTGCAGGCTCAGGAGGGGTGTTTCAAGACCATCAAGGAAACACCATTCGATTGTATGCCATGGATTGTGGAACAAAGAGTAACAACGAAGCAGGGCTTTATGTGCTAAAGTAGGGGCTAGAAATAGCTTGGAGAGAAAAGTTCTAGAGACTATAGCTAGAAGGAGACTTGAAACTGGTAATAGACATAGTGAAAAAGCTTTAGCAAGGAACTAGATGGGAGAAGATAAGCCAAAGTTGGAGGAAGGCAAGGCTGGTTCAGGACAGAGGAAATCTAATACAAATGATATACTATATTATTCTGACACATGTTCATAGATCAGGGAATGTGGCAGAAGACTTCCTAGCCAACTGGGGATGTGGAAAAATTGGTAGAAACCTTCATATAAGGGGCAATGATTTAAGTCGAACAGAAGGAATGAGCAATCTTGTGGAAATCCTAAGAATAGACAAAAAAAAGGAGATAACCCCCTATCAAGGAGTGGCGTGCAATGGTGAGCAAAGGTAAGAGAAGTTGGACAGATGGCATGGCGGCCAGAGGTAAGAGAGGTTGGACAAATGGCAGGGGTGCTAGCAAGCGTACGTGGAGAACCGAGAAACATAGGACGAAAGGAGCAGCCGGAAGTGGGAAGACAATTATGAGAGGCATTAATTGGAAGGTAAGTGGGTGCTTAGTTCAAGACCCATGCATGAAGGGAAGGGAGGCAGCCAGCGGAGCAAAGTAAGTGGTGGGTACCTTGGGAGTGAGGACGGGTAGGTGGGAGAGCAAATTAAAGGAAAAGGTGGCAAGGTTGAGGGGAATTTGCATGCAGGAAGCAGAGGTGGAACGTGCATTCGGAGTTGGCAAGCGCTGAGAGTTGAGGGACGCTGACCAGCATTCAGCCTTTGCCTGTAAAACCTGGTATTTTCCTCCAGCCCTCCCGTGCGTCGGTAAGGAAATAATGTATTGGAAATCGAAGGCGAATTTCAACTGTAAGAGGAAAAGTAATGAATTCTGTAGAAGATTGTTGGTTAATTATTATGGTTTCCCTAGTTGAAAAAAGAAACGAATCATTTTGGATCACTTAGTTTATTGGAGTGTAAACCTGGGGTGGGATATACCTGATAGCTATCTGGGGCGGGGTGTGGTGAAGTAAAATTATAAGTGCGTACACAAACGAATTTCTCTAGCCCGATAATGGGTCTAGCCACAATAGATACATTCTATGGGAGATTTCCTTAGGTTAGAATCAATCAAGAGGGCCTACCTCTTGGTAACTTATCCTGCTTGATGATGCCCTCACTTGCTCGCTCTAGCAATCTCTCGCTTCCTTCTTCAAGTTCCTGAAACAAGTGAACAACAACAGCACACAAACATAATAATAGACAAATTTCAATTCAACCTACTTAATGAGTCAAGAAGCATTAATACATGAATATGTAATATTACAAAACATGTAGGAAATCAATCGATAGTTGCATATATTAATATCAAAGAGAGATTACAACCATTTTTCTTGACATCGCAGTCTTCCTCTGACAAGACCAGGTTCCCACACACTTCCGCTAGCATTCCATGATGGCTTCAAACAAAAATAGTTTAAAGGCTCTTCCCTTTAGGCTTCACTCCAAACCAAACACACTTCTCCCTCACACATCTAGATGGCTACAACTAGTAATAGCTTGCTTGTCTAATCCAAAATAGTATACTCGCACTCAACCAAAAACTATCAATTGTGACTATAACATTCACACTAGCTTGTGCTTGGGAAGAAGGGAGGTTTATATAGGAAGTATGGATGGGATATGGATCCTCTTCTCATGGGAGAAGGACTTATCCCTTGAGTTAGTTCCATAATTATAGGGGAAAGGAGCCCAAACTGTCATCCTCAACCCCATTCGGCCAAACCATTTACCAAAATTCTGTTACGGAGCTTCTAGAGCTGGAGCTTCGGCTCTAATTTAAAAAACTTTCCATAACGGGACCAACGCGACTGGAACATAGCTCGGTCACTTCGGTCAACGTGAGGAGTAGTGCTAATCTATGCACATTGGCGTGGGGGAGACAAAGGCCATTAGCTTCGGTCTTGTAAACTGGGCAAAACAGAAGTTTCAGGGGAAATGGTGCAAAAGGGAAATGATCTGCTCATGAAGAGGGACATAATGGGAGTTTCTCCATGAAGGAAAAGCATGCGGAGTTCACTGTAGAGGTCCTCCAGGATCAAGGAATGGGGAGTACAGGGACAATGACAAAATGTTATGTAACAGATTCCCCCTAAAGCGTGAAGGCCAAGCTGGAGTGAGGGATTAATACTTTATAAATCAGTGCGGGGAACCATAGTCTACCATCAGAAAACCTACAAGAAAGTATAGATACATATACATAAATTAAGATCTCTATCAAATGATACATGAATCATAGCATGGATGTAGCCATCCAGAGAATGATCATCTAAATCGATCCAGGTATGGGTGCAACCATCCTTCAAAGAGGATCATAACGAAACCAAGGTATGGTCGCAGCCATCCAATAATGAGAAGGATCACATATGATAACTCATGGTCTGGTCGTAGTGAGCCATCTAAAAGAGACATGCATATCATCATAACCATGTCACATCACTTCGCAACCTGGACTTTTCATGATCTGAGTCCAGGGTCTTGCACTCTAACACGACCCGATCAAGGTACAGATCCTAACATGTGAATAGACGTGTTGACATCGAACATGCTAGAAAGTCGCTTGATTACCAGTCACTGATGTAAATTGTTAACAAGCGTGAGAGAAACCACCAATAATGAAAATGGTCCTCAAGGTACAATCCGTACAATTCACGGAATGTGAATACAGGAATTGAAGTCGAACACCCGTGAAATCACTCGATCAAAAGCCAATGATGTGAACTTGTCGTCAAGTGCGAAGAAATTTCCATTAGGGTATGCAAGCTCTAAGGTACTGGAAGGGAGTCTCTCGGTCAACTTCTCAAATAATGAGTCGAAGTCGACGGAAAGTGACCGTGTCAAAGGAGGGCTATAATGAATCCCACATCATCGATGCAAGATTAGAAGATGCAAAATGATTTTGGATCATACAGAGAATCAGAGGTAAGTGTAACTGCAGAAGGACAACTCTTGAACATATCGGCGACACAACTGGAAGTTTGGCAGCTTTTGGATCCATAGGATCGATGGTCATGATGATGTGGCAGAGATCAAATGGAAGGAAAAATGAATGGACCAAACTCAGGAAGGTCAACGATACAAAGGAGGATGCCACAACCCGACACGAAGCAAAAAGTGTCATGTTCAAGAGTGAGCTTCCGACACAACTGATAGATATCCAAATTTTCCCCCACCATTTTTGGCAAGTACCCCAATTATTTTTTAATCGCAAGCTTGAAGGGGATAGCATATTCTTGTACTATAAGTTCATCCTTTGGATGAATCCGACCTAGTAAGTTTAATGAGCCCTAGGAAGGATAAGCTCATGTTCATCATGGTGATGAATCCGATGTCGTCTAATAGTTTAACGAGTCTAACAAAGGTGTAACTTGGTATCTTTTTCATGTTTAGAGGGTTTGAAAAATACACGTAAAAGAAAACTCCACGTGGTCCCTTTTCATACGTTTGTGTCTCTCGAACCCGAAAATGTAGAAAATAATACTTGAGAGAACCACTTGGCCATTTCAGTCAAGAAGTACCTTTTTCGTAAATAGTGCCTCCCATCCCAAAAAAGGGGTAAACTTATATTAGGTGCACGATGTTTCGCATCTGTTAACGAGTTCGAAACGACAAGGGCTCAGCCATCTTTTCTCTTTTAAAGGGTCGGAAAAGAGTTGAAAGCGGACCCCCCATTTTTATTCTCTTTAATGAGTCAAAAAAGGAAAAAATAATTAGAAATATTTTCATTTTTTACGAGTCAGAAAAGAGCTTAAAAGTGACTCGTCTTGGAGGAATGAGTGGTATAAAGTGTAGCAACTGGTTTCGACAATGGTGGAACTACTCAAAACATGTAATGGTCAAGAGGTTGGTTAAAAAAACCACTCATCATTGTGTTTCCTCAGGAAAGGAAAAACAACCAAGTGAAAGTATATGATCAGCCAAACAGATGGTGGCAATGGAATAAAACAACCAAGGCTCATCTAGTAGAAATTAGCTGATAAAAACAGGAATTGCGAGATGTAAATCAGGCATGGGTTTATTTTTACACAAGCTTGAACCATGGAGAACTCTTCTTGGATTTAGTTTCATGTTTACACAAGCTTGAAACAAAAAAATATTCTTGAGGTAAGTTTGCATGCCCTCAGCATAATGACTCAATTCGAGATACATGCCCCCCAAGCTTCATTTCAGTCAACTAGATGAATGGAATGAAGGTTCAGTTTTGAGATCTTGGAAAGACTCAACTAGGATTTTATGAGATCTAAATCAAAGACTCGATTTGGAAAAGGGAGTTGCTTCATTTTTTAATGAGGTTGACACAGCAAAAGAATTATCCTCTAGACCCTTGTTTCATTTTTTAACGAGCTTGACACAAGACAAAGAACTATGCTCACACCCTTTGTTTCATTTTTTAAAGAGCTTGACACAAGACAAGGAACTATGCTCATACCCTTTGTTTCATTTTTTAACAAGCTTGACACAAGACAATGAACTATGCTCATCTCTTGTTTCATTTTTTAATCAAGTTGACACAAGACTGGGAACTATCCTCATACTCCTTGATTCATTTTTTAAACGAGGTTGACACAAGACCAGGAACTATCCTCACACTCCTTGATTCATTTTTAAACAAGGTTGACACAAGACCAAGAACTCTCCTCACACATCTGTTCATGAACCATATGATAACATGGCTCCTAAGAGGTCTTCACTAGACAGAAGAACCATGCTCTAGGAGGAATACATGTCAATTGGTACCACAGGCAGATCGGGTTCCAATGCCCCCAGTACATAATGTACAATACCATATGTGTGATCATCAACAGATGTGGAGACAGAACGAGTAGCCACATAATTGACCTGTGGCGAGGAAGGTACTGCTTGCAAACAAGAGCCAATAGGGGATGACAATTGCAAAGGAGGCACCTAGTGACCAATTAAAAACAATTGATCAATAGTCACAATTCTCCCTTTGTGTGGAAAACAAACCACACGGAAAAGTGAAGAAACAAGAGCCCCCATGAAATAAACATAGTTGTGTCCAAGGACAAGATTGAAATCTAAAGGACCTTGGACTGCCATCACGTCTATATAGATGGTCTTTCCTCCCAAAGTAATAGGGAACTTCGGAAGGATCCCCAAGGGCTGGCTAGTTCCTTCATTGAAAGCCAACAAATTCTGGGTGACAGGAACAAGCTATGGGGAACCCAAATCTTGCCAAGTAGTAGAAGACATGATGCTAACAAACGCACCTTCATCTAATATAGTGCCAGGTACTACCATATTATAGGCTTGTACTATGATCTAGAAAGGCACATAAGATGGAAGGCAGAAAGTAGTCAATGGACCCCAATCGAAAGAGACGTAGAACTACTGGGTGGAGGTATCATATGATTGCCCCCATGTTGTACAGGAATAGGAGAAGGACTCTCCTGAACAATTGGGATAGGAGGGTCACTCTTCGATTCATGAGAGTCTGAGGAGACAAGAAGAAAATGAGCAGTATGATCACCACTCTCTTCGGGAATAGAGTGAACAACTAAAGGCAGATCCAAGTCGACACTCTTTCTAACCAATGGTTGGTCAGGAACAGACACGAGAGGGTCATTCTAAGGAAGAGCATGATGGGTAAGAGATGAATCCAAGTCAATCTCTTTACCAACTGGGAGAGGTTCAGAAGAAAGCTTCTGATAACCAAGAGGAAGTTTGTAGGTTTTAACCCCGTACAGAAATTACCTGCATACGAATTCTAAAACACATAAAATAAAAAATGCGAGAACATAACACATAAAACACATATACACAGAGATTTTCCCCTGGATCCCAAAACCGGGACTACCAACTTGATTTTTCATTATGTTCCTTTCAATGTTACAATACATATTTATACATGCCGAAGCATCCAATACCATGGACCGAAAACCATCGCGTCCAAAAAACATGTGCGAAAATCATGCACAAAACCATAGGTGGGGCCGCCCAACCTAACATAGGTTCCAAAACCAAAATTTTCTGGGGTGCTACCCCGAACCCCATAAAGTGGGGTTACGGGTATGCCTCAAACCCCATGTGACCCCCCCTCTAACCCCCTGGTTAACTACATGGGCTAGTTGTCAAAAGAATATAACACAACCCAACAAAGTTGGGGTTGAGGAGTTGCAAGGTTTTCCAAAACTTTGGAAGCTTTATCCATAAGAGGACAAATGTGAAGAAGAAGCTCTCCTTCACATAACCTACATGGGAGTCTAATCTTTCCCTTCCTCTTACCATCATTAGCTGAAGGCATAACATCGACATGATCTCCAGAGGTCGAAGGGGATGGTTGGTTCAGGTCTTGAGACCATACCTCTAAGACTCTGGGAATGCCAGGACAGTCTCGAAGGAGATGGTCACCTTTACATAGCCTTCAAGGGAATTTTACCTTCCGTGGAGGATCAAAAGGTTTGTCAAGGGGGGGTGAATTTCGAGTAATAGCTGCACGGCTGGCCTCTTCCTTATTTGACTTCTTCTTATTAGCCTCCTGGTTACTGGATTTCAAACTTTCACTAGGCGAAGTAGAAGAGGAAGGTGAAGAAGTTGGGGAAGAAGGCCAGGGGTCAACCTTAGAATCATCGTGACTTGATTCGAATGAAGGAGATGGCGGGGTGGGATTTGGGACACTCGGGACCACCGAGGTCGAAAATAACTAGATAGGTAAACCAATGGTTAACCCGGGAAGGGACAACGTTGCCATATAAGGAGCACCAAATTTTCCAAAAGAAGGAAAAAGATCAGGATTCCCATCCAAGGGGAACCCTTGACTGGTAGACTCTTGAAATGTTGCCATTGGAATCGAATTTTAAAGAATTACTAAGGAAGGTAAATTTTACCAGGAATATTTCATGGGAATTTAATTTTAAACACTGAAACAAAACTTTTCCTTTTATATTTTAAGAGTCGAGAAAAGGACGAAAGGTGACTCTAGTCGCTTTTGGAATCAACGAGCTTGAAAGGACAAGTGATCAATGATCTTTTCAAATTTAAAGAGTCAGTAAAGATCAAAAATGACTACTCAAGGTAATCTAGGCAAAAGGATTACCATGTAACTGTGAATTGTAGAATACCCCATGATGAACCGAGAAGTAGTGTGATGTAGGAAAGTGTTCCCTCTGCAGACAAAGGCAACCCCTCTAGCCCTAGAGTGGGTCTAGTCACAAACAAGGATAGATCAACAATAGTTTTCCTTAAACAGTCATAGTTGGAGGCCTACCTCAACCGGTGGTCGATGGAGTTTTATTGCGCTACTCCAGCTTCCACTTCCTTCTCCTAATGAGTGATCAACCTGAAACAATGCAAACTAAATACAACAAAGCACATAACCGGAACAACAATGATCTATTTACTCATAAAGTCGATAATTCATGAGCTATCAAGTACATTACATACAAGACATAGGAAAACATCATCGATTGTATTGATAATGAAATAAGAGTAAGCTTACAACCAAAGTCTTGATGTCACAAGCCTTCTCAGAGGGATATAGCCAGCATGTTCCTCAAGAATTCACTCTTTGGAGATGGATCTCCCAACATACAAGAGCTCTCTCACTCATAAGTTTTACACAAGATTAAGGGCATTTCACAACCTTCCACAAGCTATCAACAATCCCACACTTGTCACACTCACACCAGCTATCTAGCAAACTCACAAACACTAACAACACTGCTCAACTAGCCAACTATCAAAAACTAGCAATGCATAGTAATGGTGAGAGTTTAGATAGGAGAAGGAGTCTCCATGAAAGGTGGAAGAGTGATCTTATCCCCAAGGAAGGTAGCACAAATGACAGAACAGCCACGCCAGAGAAAGGAGGGTGATACAACTAAGCCAACAACCAGGTTTGGAGTCATCTAGAAGGCCTACTGTTGGAACAAATCGCCCAATCTAGATCATCACGGGGCCATAACTGATCTTCATCGTTGACATTGCTATGGAGTAGTGCAGAAAGTCAAGTCATCACAAAAGAGCACAAGTAACCTCGCCCTGAGACATAAAACAGGACCAGCGTGGGAATCAGGTGTACTTCTATGCTGGCAGCGCATATGTACTGTTTAGGAGCGCTCTTCAGCGCATTTATTCAGCCCATAGCCGTGATGAGGCAGATAACTTAGGAAAAGTGGGTCATTTGGCAACATCAGAGAGAATTTGTCTAATGTGACCATGTTTGACTTGGACACATGACACAATAGGAGGACTGAAGTGAAGACAGTGAAAACTTACTGTGTAACAGATGCCCCCTAAAGTATGAAGCCCAAGAGAGTGGGAGGGGTGAAATGCTTTACGAAACTGACTGAGCTGGAACACCATCTGGAAGAACCTGCACACAAGTACAACTGATATCTCTGAAATACATGTAGTCTAGGCATGGACGCAGCCATCAAAGAGACATGCGAAATAGGTCTGTGATATGGACGCAACCATCGAGCTAATGAGACCATGATAATGATAAAGGTATGGTCGCAGCCATCCATGAAGACTCAGGTATGGTCGCAACCATCCATCAGTGAGTCATGTAATCATAAACCAATCCACGTAGCCCGAACATATGTTATCTGAGTCCGGGGTCTTGAACCCATCCGATCATAGTACAAATTCTAGCATGCGAATAGATGTGTTGAGGTCGAGCATGATAGAAAATCGCTTGATTACCGGTCAATGATGAAAACCATTAACAAGCACGAGAGAAACCACCAATAATGCCAATGGCTCTCGAGGTACTAGCTAGCACAATCCATGAAGTGTGAAAAAGGAGCTGAAGTCAAACACTCGTGGAATCACCCAATCGGCGACCAATGATGAAAGTCAACCATCAGGTGTGAAGAACTTGCCATGGGGGCAAGCAAGCTCTAAGGTACCAAAGGGGATCTCTAGATCAATCTTCTGGATAATGAGCTGATGTCGACAGGAGACAACCCGTCGCAGGAGGGCCATAATGTTTCCCCCATCAACGACGCGAGATAAGGAACAAGTGGTAGATGGTGAAACAGAGTATCAGAGGAGACGGCAAGGGTGTAAATTGCAGAAGGATTATACTCTTGAACATATCGGCAACACGACTCTGGAGGGAGGCAACATTCAGGTACCAAGGGATCATAGGCTCGATGGAAATGACATGAATCAGATGGAATGAGGCTAAATGACAACCCAAACCCGTGGAAGGCCAAATGACAATATATGGATGTCCAAACCCGACAAGAAGAAAAAGTGTCGATGTTCAAGAGTGACTCGCTGCCATGGACAATCAATGATAAACCTGCTTTTGAATCCAACCTAGTAATAGTTTAACGAGCCCTAGGAAGGAGAAACTCGAGTCTCGTCATGGTGACGAGTCCAATGACTTCAGGGTTTAACGAGTCCGACATAGGTAAAAATCAGAGTCTTTTTCATGTTTAGAGAGTTTGACAAAGACACCGAAAAGAAAACTCCAGGGGGGTCGTTTTTCGTAGATTTGTCTCTCGAGCCCGAAAAAGTATAAAATGATACTCGAAAGAACTTCCCGACCATGACGATCGAGGAGTACTTTTTGTAAACAGTGACTTCGACCCAAAAAAGTAGAAAAGTGGTCGGAATCATGTCGCTTAGTAACCGGTAACGAGCTTAAAACGACAAAAACCTGGCAATCTTTTCATTTTTACACGGTCGGAAAAGAGCTTAAAGGCGACCGCCTCTTATTACTTTTAACAAGTCAAGAGAGATAACTCGGCAATCTTTCATTTTTCAAGTCAGAAAAGCGCTTAAAGATGACTTAATGGATCAAGTGTACGCGAAACTAACACAACTCCACTACCTGTAGCTCTGCACAAAACCACGTCACACGTAATTCCATTCAATATAAAATGAACAATATTCATAAAAACATAGCTAAAAAGTCAAATTTTGACTAACCATGTGGCAAAACAATGAGAAAAACCCACATTTATAAAATATAATTTTTAAATTTGCAAAAATTACTATAAAAAGGGATTAATCCATTCATTTTTACCATAGAATTGTTCATTTCACCATGGAGCGACTTGGAGCACCAAAGTTGGCGAGCTGAATTTGGGCCTGTTCGTCCACCATTCGTCCTGAAACTCCTTCCAGGTAGGTAGACCTTGTCCTGCACTTCAATTTAATACTCTTTTCATGCATTTTGAATGTTCCATGTGTTAGTTTAGGCGGATTTTCAAACCAGGCTCCGCCGCTTGGTCATCGCGGATATACCCTATCGGGTCCGCGATGACCGAAAAAATTTACACATGGCACGCTCCGATCATCACGGGAAAGTGACGTACTTCCACGATGACTGTGAAAAGTTTGAACTAGCGACCTCGCGCCATTGCGTCTATTTAAAAAACAGACGCGATGGCGATGCAAACATATGTTTTTATGCAAATTCCGCGTTGAATTTTCCAAATGAAGTGCTAATCCAACTTTTCTCGTCCTGCAGGCTATAATGGCATTTGTCTGGCAAGAACGCATGCATGATAACAATGATATAGAAGCTTTTGCTGATGTGGGGTGCCGAAACGCATTACGAGCATGTGGATTGCTCAAATTCTTCCTCACTCCGCACCTTCAGTCACAACCTGACTTACTAGAGCTACTCATCCGAGCCTGGAAACCTACAGATGGGAAATTTATCATCCGAGGCCGAGATATCGAGTTTGATGCCACAGACATATATATTTTGACCGAGTTGTCCCGTCGTGGTGAGAGGCCTATCTTGGAGGCACAGTGACCCCGGGGCAATTCCTTAGAGATGTTGATGGCTCAAGTGTGCCCGCGGGCACGCAAAACACGGAGCAGGAAGGTGGAAATCCCAACAGTAGACAACGTAATACTTTGTGCTATGCTATTCATCGTGACATGGGTAGCAAGCTCCCAAGCCCAACATGAGGCTTGGAAGACCCATCTCCGGCTGGCTCTCGAATGTCTCAATACAACCATGTTTAACTGGGCAGAGACAGTGACGGCAAACATAAAGAGGCAACTCACCAACTGCCGTTGAGGGGAGACGAAGTAGTTTGGGTACAGGTCAATCTTAGTCCCGCTCATGTTGGAGCGGGTGTCGGCACTGCAGCTACAGGACATGGATTTGGATTTGCCCAGGCCACGCGAGACTAGGGCCACACGGTGGGCAGATGTCATGCCCCAAGGAGGTGGCGAACGACCAATAGTGTGGGGGACATTGTTCCGAGAGTGGCTGGAATGACAGACGATCTTCGTGGAGGATTGGCCATACGCAGGCATGGACTTATGCGATGATCCTGACATGCAGCTGCCCGCTGGAGAGCAATGGGATGACGGCGGTAAGACACTTGATCACTTTTTGCATTTTATTTTTTATGATGTTTTTTTAAAAAAATTCATGTATATGTCCTGACGACGAACGCTATGGCATGTAGATGTAGGACCAGTGAGACCCGTCGGGTTGGCCCCAGAGGCACAGAGGGACGCACAGGGCATTGCAGCACTAGCCTTGGCTCCTCCAGCTGATAATACGATGGAGACAGTGGTTCAGAACCTTGAGGGCCTATTAGCAGGGATTCCAGATTACATGGGGATCAAGGAGGTCCCCATAGCATCCTAGATCCACACAGTAGGAGTGGAACCTAGGGTGCACCACCTATTGAGGCGGGTGGCACGAGCGGCGGTCTACTATAGGGAGCATAACCCACCGCAGTAGATGCCTAGGTTTCATTTCCTTCTGATGATTTTTGAGAGACATGTGTCTCAGATGTATAGAGAACATAGACCCTTTGGACATATACACGTAATTTTTGAGCACCTTGGTGTGCCACACGAGATATATATATATATATATACATATTCCTATGGTTTATTATTATTGTGTTTTACATGCTTCTTATATGTTGTTTTGATTTACATGTTACGCAAATGTCTGTCTAATACATGGTTATCCAATGCATCAGTTAACGTGTTTAATCTTCGTGGAATATGTTGATATGTGATAAAATCAAAGTTCTTTTCTAATAATTTAACACGCAAATACAACCTTAAAATCCGATGGTCTCTGACGGAATATCGCCCATTGAGCTGGTGGACGACAAGCTGAGAATCCAAGTTCACAACCAATGCACAGATATTGATATTGATCGCCACAGTCAGTAACTCAATAACAGCACTATATTTAGCGACATTGTTTGTGGTACAACCTAGACAAACACCTTGAAGATCTACTAACTCACCATCAGGATCGTAGATCACCCATGCCGCAGATGACAGATTGTGAGTACTGCGGCAGGCACCATCAGCGAAACCAACGTAAGGAGCACCAGACATCTGCACAAGAAACAAAAAGACACAATAAGCGGAAATCATGCCTACACACCAAGCCAAAACATGAAAACACACACACACAACACACCTGCTAAAAACACATGTATGTACAAATCAGAGTGCATGGAGTTCACGCATAATACTTTTTCAAGTAAAGCCCGTTTCGAGGCTTATCCAGAGGATTCCCTTCATAGTCAATCAGCTCGTACGCCCCTTTCTGCAAAACTCGCTTTACAATATAAGGCCTGTGCCACATGGGCTCGAATTTGCATGCCCCTATCTTATCATTCGCTTGATCATAGAGTACGACTAAATCTCCCTCAACAAAAGAACAAGGATGAACAATATGATCAAAGTGATTTTTCACTCTCTTCTTCTGTGCTTCAATAGCTAAAGAGGCTAGTCGACGAGTCTCGTCCA
Organism: Pinus taeda; assembly: GCA_000404065.3. NCBI lineage: Eukaryota > Viridiplantae > Streptophyta > Pinopsida > Pinales > Pinaceae > Pinus > Pinus taeda. The sequence goes on from APFE031123388.1 coordinate 173,366, forward strand.
GCCGCTCTAGGTAGAGAAGGCGTTCTTCTACCAGAGTAGTGTTGAGGAGTAATTCGGCGGCTAATTTCAAAGAAGGGATCTTGCACTCGATGGGAAGGGTAGCCTCCAATCTGTAAACTAATTGGAAAGGAGTGAAACCAGTGGCATCCTTCACAGAAGTTCGGTAGGCCCATAAGGCAGAGAACAACATCAAGTGTCAGTTAGACTTGTGCATGCCAATGGTATGTTGAAGCATCGAAACTAGAACCTTGTTGATGGCTTCTACTTGGCCATTGGCCTAAGGATAGTATGGAGTCGAGCTATCATGCCGCAAGCCTAGCTAGGTTGTTAGCTCAATCATCATGTGATTACGGAAATGCTTACCATGATCAGTGACGATAGCCTGAGGGACTCTGAACCGTGAGATGACATGATTAAACAAAAATTGCACCGTTGTGTGATCGTCTTCAGATAGTATGGGCATCGCCTCAGCCCATTTTGTGAAGTAATCAATGGAAACGATGATATACCCATTTCCCCCGGCCAAGCAAGGGTTACAGGTCATATAATCTATGCCCCATTTTGCAAAAGGGCAGACAGTAACAACAAGGTGCAATGGAGTAGGAGGCGCACGCATCTTCTGCTGGTAGATCTAGCACTCGTGACAGGAGTGGACGGCAAGAATGCAATCCTTGAAGATGGAGGGCCAAAAGTACCCAGCATGGAGGATCTTTTGAGCAGTAGCATATCCGGACATGTGATCACCACAGGCGCCAGAGTGGCAGTCATTTAAAACTCGCTCAGCTTCCTCGAATGTTAAGCATCGACAGAGGACAGAGTCAGGGCCGAGCTGGTACAGGGTGTCCCCAATAATACGATAGGGTTGAGATTGATGACGAATCAGTCGCCGAGCATCCTTAGACACATCAGGACGAAAAGAGGATGTCTGCAAATAGGCAATGATATCCCTGTACCAGGGATCGAGGGTGCTGATTAAGAAGAGGGTTTCGTCCAAAATATGGTCCTCTGACTGAGAGGGCATGGTAAGAGATGGCAAAGAGCAAAGCAACTCAGCAAAGACAAGAGATTTCTTAGGCTTGGCAGTGGTGAATTCCAAGTCGAATGCTTGGAGGATAACAATCCACTTCGAATACTTGCCCCCCAGCAACTGACGTGACAGGATGTACGTCATCAAGTTGCAATCAGAAACCATTGTCATAGTGCACAACAAGATATAATGGTGGAAACATTGGATGGAACAAACGGTGGCCAATGCCAACTTCTCGACGTAAGCATATCGAGTTTCCATATCTAGAAGATTGCGGCTGAGATAATAAATGACATGCTCAGTTTCATCATCATCATCTTGAACGAGAACCATGCCAATAGTGGTATCAGCAGCGGCCAAATACAGAGTGTAGTCGCGATGATAATCTGGAGGATGCAACAACGGAGCAGAAACAAGGAGACCCTTGAGACGCTCGAAGGACTCTTGAGTAGCAGCATCCCAATGAAAGGGGGTATCGCGCTTCAATAACCGCGTAAAACCTTTAGCCACTTCGGCATAGTTCGGAATGAATCGTCTTAAAAAAATCGCTTTGCCCTGCAGACTCTACAATTGCTGCAAAGAAGCAGGGGGAGGAAGATTCATAATGGCCTCAACTTTAAGGGGATCTAAATGGATGCCCTCTCAGGAGACGATGAACCCGAGAATTCGGCCTGACTCAACGCAGAAGACACACTTATGAGGATTAAGCTTGATGCGGTAGTGCCGACAGTGGAGAAATATTTCGCGAAGGTGACCGGGGTGGTCCTAGTGTTTAGCTGAATGAGCTGGCAGATCATCTAGGTGAGGTTGCACAATGTGTTGAATATCATGGAATGCATAGGAAATTTTGCGTTGGAAGGTATCACTAACGTGCTTCAAACCGAAAGGGAGCTTTTTGTAGGTGAAAGTGCCCCACGGACAGATAAAGGCGGTCTTGTGCTGATCGACGGGCATGATATTAATCTGGTTATATCAAGAAAAATCGTCCATGAATGAATACATTTCGCTCCCAGCACACTTGTCAATGAGCTGGTCAATGAAGGGTGTGGGGTAGTTATCTTTAGGACAGGCCCGATTAATATCACGGTAATCAACACAGACCCTGATAGTCACAGGGAAGATATTGGAGACCCAATCCGTGAGTGGGATGGGGTAAATAAAACCAGCCTTAAGAAGTTTTTCAACTTCCGCTTTAATAGCTACGGCCTTTCGGGGGTGCACAGGGTGTAAACGCTGCCGAACAGACTTAGCAGCTGGATACATATGTATCTCATTCACTACGATGTTAGGATCGATGCTGGGCATCTCTTCGTAGGACCAAGAAAATACGTCACAGAATTCGCGAAAAAGATCAGTATAGCGCTGAATCTCCTCTAGAGTACAAGTGACTCCAACATGAATATGCTCGACAACCCCTGGTTTAACAAAGACGTCGATGGGTTGGGTTTGCGTGATGTTCCTCGTGTTCCCTTCAGAGGAAACTTGATAAACTTGAATGGGCGTCTGAAGGGGTTGGATGGGAGACAAGGAGAAAACCACTCAAGATAGGTAAGCATTTCCCGGTGGGCAGGGAGGAACGAGGAACGATGGTGATGATCGGACCAAGGGGGTTCCTCGAGAGACATGGTCTCGATAATAGCTTCATCAAAAGGAAATATTTCCTTCAATGGATCTGAAGAAGCGTCATCTCCAAGCCAAGGGGAATGAGCGTACGAGTCGAGAGCTCCGCTCGAAGGAGCAGATTCAGGAGGGGGAGCCGATGCAGAAACAATTTCGACGTAGTTGAGCTCGGTAGGACACAACAGCATCTCATCACCCCAATATTCTACTCGATCAGCGGGAGGAAGAACCCACAAATCAGAATGAACAGAAATCATATTAATAGAGCGACGTTTGTAGGTGGGAGGGAAAAAACACCCATAAGGGTAGGATCTTTAAAGAGTCCAGCTCCCACACTTTCATATGGAATGGAGGTATTCTCCACAAATGGTACGTTGCCTTCGGAAGATGAGGCGAAGAAAGACAGCTGGTCTACTGTGAAAATCTTCCCTTGATGAGGAAAACGAATGACACGAAATAGAGATGAAGCCACGGCTCACATGGCATATGTCCAGCTCTAGCCCAAAAGGAGGTTGTATGTTAGATTGGCATCAACAACTTCAACTTCCACTTCGACCATCTTCCCTTCCAAAGTAATAGGCAAACATTGGAGTATACCATAAGGACGCGACTCTCTCCCATCAAAGGCTTCCAAGGTCATAGGAGACTGGCTCAGAGTCGGAGAACCAATAGCCTTCCAACAAGCAACATACATTATGCAAATCGAAGCGCCTTCACCAATGACCGTATGATGAATCGTTTTAGAATTGATGATGACCTGGATAAGGAAGGCGATTTGGTGAGGTAGTCTCGGGATATGGCTGTTAAGATCAAAAGTAATTAGATCCGAGTCGGCCGGGTCGATGCCACCGATGGCCGATAGCAAGGACTTCCTCTGAGAAGGGAAGCTCTGGAGAACTTCTAGAGCGGACATAGCTGACAGAGCCTGAGCTAAGTCCTCAATGATGCTATAGTGTTGAGCAGCACGAGCATTAGGGTTGTAAGAATATTTCTAGAGTACACCTTTAGGAGGGGGTTAGATGGGCATCTCAGTGCTAGGTCTCTCGATATGGAGCGGACCAGAACTGGATGGAGGAGCGCTAGAGGGAACCTCAGGCTCTTTCCCCGCAGGTGACGAATACTCTTTTGCTCGAGTACTAATGTGGATGGGAATCGTCCTAGCCATAAAAACTTGAGAACCAAAGGGAGAAGAAGATTGGGATGGATCAGCCACCATTTGCGTTTGCTGCAAGGGAAAAGGCTCTTTGAGCACGGCAAGAGTCCCGGGAGCACCTTTCAACAAACGACTGACTTCAGACCGTCTCGGGCAGTCTTTGGTGTAGTGATCCTCATCACAAATAAGACAAGGATACTTGGGTTTACGTTTGGCACCTTCCTCGGGTGGAGGTTTAGGGGAATCCTGCTTCGGTTGATCAACTTTATTCTTTCATTTTCCCTTCTTCTTTCCTTTCGAGGCTTGGTCCGCCGTGGTGGACTATACAGCATTAACCTCGGAAGTATTACCAGAATTGGATATAGTCTGAAATATTTTCATTCAAAGCATTCTACTTTTGCTTCCCAGGGTTCGCGGAAGATTTCTTAGAAGGCAAATTAACATAACCAATGACACCGTCAACAGATGGTGTTGGTGGGGATTTGGACGTTCCGGGCCTCAAAGCATCAGGAAAATAATAATAAAAAGGTACCAGACTGGGAGTAAACCAAGTCAAGATACTGAGCATGTGCAATAGCTTGCTCTTTAGTTACACATTCCCCCATAGCAATGTCCTGTGCTATCGGACCGACGAATGATGTCGTGAACCAGTCAGTGAGAAGCTGATCGTGAATCCAAAACTTAATCAAACGGCAATGCCATCTCCATTCATGAATATGATCGAAGATATGTGTAGCTGTTGTTTGTTTTAAGGTTGTCAGGAGGTGTGTGCCTATTTCATATCGAATCGAAAACTGAAAATGAGTAAAAAATGCCATAGCCAACAAGTTATAATCCTGAAAAGATCCGTGAGCTAACTCAATATACCATTTAGTAGCAGAGCTGATGAGAGTCCTTTGAAAAAGGTGGATCCGGATTGAATCCTCAAGCCATGAATTCGACGAACACCATAAACGATAAGTCATAACATGGGCTTGGGGATCTTCTCCAGCTTTTCCATCAAATTTGGGACAATCACCGGGAATCTTAGTTGGAACCGATGGCCAGTACGGATTATGAAGAATAGGATCATTTGTCAGTTTGGACACATCCAGTAATTCCAACGTTGCTAAAAAGAGTAACTGAGGGTTAAAGGACATCTGAGGCCACGGGTATGAGGTAGCACCAGAGTTCCAGCCAGCTGCTAGTTGCCCCCATTGATTTTGTCTGGACAGATTTGGCCCAGGAGGGTTTTGTCCATAGGGATTTTGTCCATAAGGGTTATAGCTATAACTGGATGGCTAACCCTGGATTTGCCCCCCAGCATTCCATTTATTACCAACTTGGCCTACAGGGGCAACATACGGTTGCTGGTAATTCTGATAAGGACTCACCTACAGTTGTTGCTAATTTTGATACAGGGAAAATTGAGTTTTCCCTTGGGGTTGCTGGAAACCATAAGGCGGCTGGGCTCCAAACTAAGCCTAGGGGCCAGGCTGCAATTGATAGGCAGGTTGACATTGAAATTCAACTTGCATTTGAAGACCGGATTGGGTCTGGAGCCCAGCCTGGGACTGAAAACCGGGTTGAGCTTGAGAAGCAACAATCATTTGAGTGCCTGGTTGAGCAGGCCCGGAAGGATGTCCTTAAGAGAACTGAGGCTGAGCCACCTGGCTAAAAGGTTTACCTAGTTGAGATTGAGATTGACCCATTTGCCCAGAAGGTTGAGCCTACTGGGTACTAGGTTGTCCTTGCACAACTGAGGGTTTTCCTAATGGATCGGATGGTTGAGCAGACTGGACAGTCGGTTGACCTGATTGGATTTGAGGCTGACCAACTTGCCCAGAAGGTTGACTAGTCTGGACAATGGGTTGGCCTTGTTGAACATAAGGTTGACCGGCTTGCCCAGAAGGGTAGTCGTCCTAGATACTAGGTTGGCCTTGTTGCATATAAGGTTGTCTCGGATTACCAGAAGGTTGCCCATAATACATAAAATATGGACCACCGGAGGCCGAAGGTTGTCCCTAGAAGGGTTGTCCTTGTGGGCCACTAGGTTGCCCTGGATAAGATTTCCCATAATACTACTGCCCGTAGGAGGGTTGTGTGTAAGACGACTGACCTTGATACGGTGGTCCCTGAAGATGTGTAGGCGATACTTGGCCACCACCATAACTAGTGGTGCGCCAAGCAAAAGATAACGGAACCGTGACCTCAACCGCGGGTTGAGATGGCAATGGTTCGGGATGATAAATATGAGCTCCTCGAGAATCATAATAATTAAATGGATTTTGGGGATCCGAATTCTGAATAGCTTGCAAATATTGATTGTATGCCCCCTTGCTGGAATGGAACTAGAATAAGGTGGGGCATATAGTGCAGGATCAACAACTCCGGGCATAGATGTCGATGGGCCACCATTTGCCGATCTGGATGGAGGTCCAGCAACAGTGGTCATAACTGAGGATGCAGTGAGGGCACCAACAATAGGGGTTGAAGAAGCCACACATACAGTTGGAATAGTTGGGACTGAGGTGATAGACACATTGTGAATTGGAGGAATAAAGGACTCCAAAGTCAGAGTAATGGTATGAGACCACATGGAACTCGTAAGGGGAGTCCTAGAACCTATAACATCCCTCAAAGCCTTATAGCGTAAAGGCAGCGTAACACTGGGAGGGGTGATATGGGAGAGTGTAGTCTCCGTTGAGGTAGGAATTTCACCGCTCGACACAACAAATTATTCACTCGTGACGGGGGATGTATCATCCATATCAGAAGAAGACATTGGGATCGAAACACTAGGAGGAGTACCGGGAATGTCTTCTTCAGAAGGCTCCCAAATGGGGTTCCAGTGAATATTGTAAGACTCGTCTTCTGGAGTGCGAGAGTTAATCGGTTGCACACTCGGAATAAAAGGAAGAGTATCACTCACAATCGATACCTTAGGAGCAATAGAAGAGGGAGACCCTTGGTCACTTGGAACGGGAGACGGGATTGGTGATTCCGCAAGGATGATTCGACTCAAAAACCCTAGGAAAAACTAACGATAAAGAACCCTACTCAAGCTAACGCAAACAAGATCTAACAAGGTAAATGTGAATCGTGGCCGAATAAATTTTAAGACACAGGAACAAAACTTGACCTTTTCATCTTTAAAGAGTCGAGAAAAGGACAAAAAGATGACTCTAGTCACCTTCGAATAATTAATGAGCCTGAAGTGACAAGTGCTCTGATGGACCTTTTCTTTTAGGGAGTCTGAAAAGGAATGAAAGTGACTACTCTAGAGAACTAGGCAAAAGGTTTACCAGACAAATCCGTAAAACTGCATATACACCTTGGCAGTCATATGAAAACCAAGGACTTTCCATACGGCAGTCAATCTTCCCGAATGTTGTGTTCAGTGCGTTACGGTTTGTAAGGCAACAGACACAGCTTCCAAAGGATAAAGGATGATAACCTAGTGGGGTCTCCCAGCATATACTCGACGGTACATGGGAGCACAATTCCGTGCTAGAACACTATTGAGTCACAGAAGGAGGAATCACCCAACCTTGAGTGGAAACAAAAGTGACTAGGTTTAACGACGTCGGAGCACATATCTAGCCTAGACCTCTAAATGTGTGTGTTATGTTCCAATGCATTGTTAGATTTATTCAGTTCATTTTAGAGTTGATCTTGGATTATGTTTCAGTTTTCAGGCCTTACCGTATGTATATAACAAGTCCTAGGATGCAGCTAGAATGAGCAAAAATATCATTTTTCTTCAATGAACACCTACCTACGAGAGGGTAGAGAGATCATTCCCAAACCAAGAAAACCAAGACACAAAGGAATTCACTCAATGCATGCAGACACCAATTCCTAAAGTGCACGGATACTACTAATGAGAGATTTTATCATTCTCTTTCCAATATGCAAACTAGAAATGAAAATTCACTTTCACTTTCATTCACTAAATGAATGCAATCTTTTTTATTTTGATGTCTTTAAATCTAAAAGAGACAAATAAGCAACAAGCAAGTGCGGAAAAACTCGGTCAATCCAAACAATTGTGATCTATGTTCGGTAGCAAAAAGAAATCGAATCAATGCCAACAATTGGTTCAATAACAATCACTAAACAATCAACCAAGGAAAAGCAAAGGGGAAGGCTCAATCAAACCGACAAGAAGCTATAAACGAACCTTGAGCAAACAAGCAACCAAGCCAAATTGATCCAAGAGACTTGAAACAATGACCTAGGTCATATAAGCAAAAAAGCAAGATTCATTCAAGCAAAGTTCACAAACGAGTGCCTCACCTATGGATAGTGAAAAACAAGTTATCAAGAAAGTAAGAAAAGCAAGGGACTAGCAGGACTGAAGGACTCAGGAGGCAGAATTGAGAAAATCAATTCTACAGCAATCAGCGCGGGCAGTACAGAAGCAATAAAGCGCTGATAAAGAACAACACACAGCAACAAAGCGATGTCAGTGCGGAAGTACATGACTTTTCCGCGATGGTCGGATTTTCAGAACCGTCGTGACTGTTAGGCGTAATTACGCAATGAACAGGATATTACAAAAGTTCGAGCATGATGACAGCATGACTGTTAAATTTAAAACCACGATGATGTTCAAAACAAAGACAGGCGAACTAGAACTCCCAAATCAAGAACAGTCAATCCTTCAAACAAATAAGGGTATTTCCCAGATCAACCCAGGAAACTCAAAAGATGGTAACTAATCTCCAAAACTTCAAAAGAGACCAAATCAAAAATCAAGACAAGAGTGAACAAAAAAGCAAAGGCCAATGATCCCCAGTGGAGTCACCAATTTGTGATGCAGGAAAGTGTTCCCTCTACGGACAGAGGCAACCCCTCTAGCCCTAGAGTGGGTCTAGTCATAAACAAGGATAGATAAACAATAGTTTTCCTTAAACAGTCATAGTTGGAGGCCTACCTCAACCCGTGGTCGATGGAGTTCCGTTGCACTGCTCCAGCTTCTGCTTCCTTCTCCTAATGAGTGATCAACCTGAAACAATGCAAAGGAAATACAACAAAGCACATAACCGGAACAACAATGATCTATTTACTCATAAAGTCGAGAAGTCATGAGCTATCAAGTACATTACATACAAGACATTGGAAAACATCATTGATTGTATTGATAATGAAATAAGAGTAAGCTTACAACCAAAGTCTTGACGTCACAAGCCTTCTCAGAGGGATCCAGCCAGCATGTTCCTCAAGCAATCACTCTTTGAAGATCGATCTCCCAACTTTCAAGAGCTCTCTCACTCATAATTTTTACACAAGATTAAGGGAACTTCACAACCTTCCACAAGCTATCAACAATCCCACACTTGTCACACTCACACCAGCTATCTAGCAAACTCACAAACACTAACAGCACTGCTCAACTAGCCAACTATTAAAAACTAGCAATGCATAGCAATGGTGAGAGTTTAAATAGGAGAAGGAGTCTCCATGAAAGGTGGAAGAGTGAGCTTATCCCCAAGGAAGGTAGTACAAATGACGAAACAGCCATGCTAAAGAAAGGAGGGTGATACAAACTAAGCCAACAACCAGGTCTGGAGTCATCTGGAAGGCCGACTGTTGGAACAAATCGCCCAATCTGGATCATTGCAGGGGCATAACTGATCTTCAGCGCTGACATCGCTATGGAGTAGTGCAGACAATCAGGTCATCGCAAAAGAGTACAAGTAACCTCGCGCTGAGACATAAAACTGGACCAGCGCAGGAATCAGGTGTACTTCGCGCTAGCAGCGCATATCTATTGTTTAGGAGCGCTCTTCAACACGTTTATTCAGCCCGTATCCGTGATGAGGTAGATAACTTAGGAAAAGTGGGTCATTTGGCAACATCAGAGAGCATTTGTCTAATGTGAGCATGTTTGACTTGGACACATGACACAATAGGAGGATTGAAGTGAAGACAGTGACAAATTATTGTGTAACAAGTAGGGGAAGGCAATCTCCCCAAATGTTGTGTTCAGTGTATCACGTTTACAAGGCAGCGTACTCAGCTTCCAACAGATAAAGGATGAAAAACCTAGTGGGGTCTCCCTTTATATACACGACGGTACAAGGAGCACAAGTCCGTACTAGCGTTGTCTAACGCCGAAGCGGACAACAACTACTAGGCTTAAAGACACCAGAACACGTCTCTAGCCTAGACCACTAAATGTGAGTGTTAAGTTTCAATGCTTCCTTAGGTTAATTCAATAAATTTTAACAGTTGATCTTGAATTAGGTTTCAATTACAATGCCCTACCATTGTCATCTAAAATATGTCCTACATGTAGCTATATGAAAAAAGAAATCTTTGTCTTCGATGAAAGTTAACACTGATTGAGAGATAGAGAACACACAATTAATGCAACAATCAAATAATGAAATCATTCACTAATAAATCTCCTAAATGCACTAAATATTCCTTTAACAACAAAAGAAGTTTCATTTCATTTCCAATGCTTATGATGATGCAATTCTAGCTTCTCAATAATGCTACTAATGCAATATTTTCACTTAAGTAAACTAGAATGATGTTCTCCTTTTCATAAAATGAAAAATGAATCTTTCACATAAAGCACTTTAAATGAAAATTTTCACAATTCCGAACAAACAAGAATCAATCAATTCCAAAGCATTATAAATGAAACTAAAAGCAACTTCTTCCCTAAATCGAACAAACCAAACATATAAATGCTTCAATTGACAAATCGAGCAATGTAATCTATGCTTGGAAAGAGAAAAGAGACACTCAAAATAAGAGAACAAACGAGACTCTTTTACTCATTCAATTGAAAACAAAGCATCCTAGTCACTTCTGGGAGGAAGAAGAGAGTCTGAGGGTCAAGACACACTGGCACTAGAATGGGAGAAATTCTGATTTTTTCTTACCCCTAAGACCAGAGTGACTTTTAGGCCAAAAGTAGCGCCGATTGGCATGACTGACTAGTACTACAACTAGCATTGATGGTTGATCAGCGCGACTTTTTGGCCAAAAATAACGTTGATCGAGGGATTCAAAGAAAAAATAAAAAAGAATTTCACACAGGGTCAGAGTTAACACATCAAAGGGTGGGCTAAACTAAGCAAGCACACAAAGCCAGCTAAATGAAGCTTTCTAATCAGGGATAAGATGGTCCAAAAGGCTTATGGGGTCAAAATCACAAGAGCAGAACACACTGGCCAAGATTGGGGTCAAGCCCTAATCTTCACTTACAAGCATCGGCGCAACTGCCTAACTGACAACAAGCGCTAGAGGCTGGTCGGCGCGACTGTTTCTCAGCAAATTGCGCTGATCAACACGACTGTCAACAGATTAAACACACTGATCAAGGAAGCCAAGGAAAAAAAAAAGAAACGGGGACCAAATCTACTACTATGAATTTTAGACTCAAACCAGTAAGCAGGAGAAAAGAAACAGAACCAAAGGGAAAAAGTGGAACTAGAAAAGTTCTCACAAAATCATGAAATCCAAGACAAACAAAAAGATTGGGATCCCCACTGGAGTCGCCAATTTGTGGTGAAGTAAAATTATAAGTGTGGACACGAGCAAATGAACACCTTGAGTTTTGTTCAAATCATCTCCTAATCTGTCTTTATCACACATCCTTTTAGGCTTCCAAACTTGTTTAGAAACCCAAACTCTATCTGCTATTTATTATTCTCCCTCCTCTTTGCAATTTTTTCATTTCACTTCATTGTTGAGTTTGAAATTTGAGTGGATAGTTAACCTCAAATGTAGGCAAGTGAATGTTTGAGTATTTATTTGAATTCATTTCAACTAGTGTATGTTTAAGTTTTTATTTGAATTATTATTGTTATTGATAAAAATAATTAATGTATAATTTAAACATATGTATATTTAAAAAAAAATTAGCAATGTTCTTAATTATGAAAATTCACCCCAGTGGATCATGGAGATATTTTTATTTGTAAATAAGCTTTGTTGTAATACTATGGCTTATCAATACCACATGCCAAAAAACCATAACTCATTTCATATGACACTTGTCCATATTACAATTTCTTATTATTGAATTTAATTAAAAAGGAAAAGAATGCATAACTACTTTGAATATTCTATGGAGATTAAATCCCACCATCCACCTAATAATTATTACATTATTAAACTTGTCTATTTTAGAATAGGGCTTCCAAACTTTTAATTTAATTATCAATAATTACTAGGTGAATGGTAGAGATTTAACCTCCACAGGATATGCAAGAATATTCATATTAATTAAGAAAATGTTATATTGGGCATGTGGCATTGATAATCCATGATATCTGCCCATTGTATTATAAAAAAAACCATTTACAAGTTAAGAATTTTTATGGTAAAGCCATGGTGAAACTCCATAATTAAGAATATTGTAACATGTTTTTTTTAATGTATATATATGTTTAACTCATATTAATTCTTTTAATATGATTTTTTTAAACTGTCTATCCATATTTAAAATTAATTTATCAGTTAGACTAATTAATAATTAAATTAAAATTCTAAAATCTCTATTACAAAATAGACATACCTAT
>APFE031123388.1:204483-233007 GCA_000404065.3 Pinus taeda
CCGAGTCTCCATCTTTCATCCTCAAGTTATACAACTTTTTCCGTAGGAACAGTTTATTCACCAGAGACTTAGATTGGTACAAAGTCCCTAACTTGTCCCACAAAGCCTTCACTGTAGCTTCCTCTGATACATTCAGCAATATTGAATTTGAGACACACAATTGTATTGTGCTCTTTGCCTTCCGATCCAACTTCTTCCATTCTTCATCGGACACTCTCGTTGGTTTAGTACCCGAATCTACTGCGATCCACTGATCTTTATCGACCAACAATTCCTCCATCTTGAGTTTCCACAATTCAAACCTCTGATCATTAAATTTCCTGATCTCTATCTTTCCACTACTCGCCATCTTCTTTCACTACCAGAATCGATCCCGCAGAACTCCCATTGAACAGGGTCTACCATAGGCCCGAGCAAAACCCCTCAGTAACAAATGCATCCCCTTAAAGCCAAAATAGCTCTGATACCAAATGTAGGTTTTAACTCCGTACAGAAATTACCTACATACGATTTCTAAACCACAAAAAATAAATAATGTGAGAGCATAACACATAAAACACATATACACAGAGATTTTCCCCTGGATCCCAAAACTGGGACTACCAGCTTGATTTTTTTCATTATTTTCCTTCAATGTTATAATACATATTTATACATGCCGAAGCATCCAATACCATGGACCGAAAACCATCATGTCCAAAACCATGGATTGAAAACCATCGTGTCCAAAACCATGTGCGGAAATCATGCACAAAATCATAGGTAGGTCCGCCCAACCTAACATAGGGTCCAAAACCAAAATTTTTCGAGGCGCTGCCCCAAACCCCATAGAGTGGGGTTACCTGCACCCCTCAAACCCCCTGTGACTCCCCCCATTATGCAATCGGCGCAATGAAAGGGCGCTTTGCCCCCTTTCTAACCCCCGGTTAACTACGTGGGCTAGTTGTGGAAAGAGTATAACATAACCCAACAGAACGCATGTCCCTACATCATCATGACTCATCACTGCACATTGCTTGCCAATCTGTATCCATCTCACCCTAGATATCTGCTCAAAATGTTGGAGACTCACTTCCATGAGCAACGAACAATGAGCTTCATCTCCATGATAATCTAAGAAGATGGGAAGGAAGTGGAGCCTAAAGGCTCTCCCTCTTCCTTACTTATCAACTCAATCCATCTATCATGATCCTCCACTTCTAACCTCTGTAAGTATTCTTCCTGATCCTCCATCTAAACATTCGTCCTAGAATCCTCATCCTTCTCCATTGCATCTAGTCTACTTGATAGATCCAAGATACTATCAGACAATGTCTGAATCACCTATGATTGTTCCATAAGCTTTGCCTCCATAGAAGACAACCTCTTATAGACCTCTTCATCTCACTTGACATCCTCCACATTCATTGCTGTCAATTTACACTCGGCTTTCATAGCTCCCATGGTTAGCACACCAATAGGTACATCCTCTCACCCGTCGTAAATGTATAACTTCCTCATGCGTGGAACTATCATAGCTTCAAATTGCTTCATAAATTCCATGCCCAGCACAGCTTCGTAGTCATCTATCCACACCACTGTGAAATCGACCTTCCCTATCCATTCACCTAGTGTCACATCGATCCTCTTAGCCACACCAATCACAGAATCAAGAGGAGAGTTCACTGCCTTTATTTGTTCTTGAACGGGTACAAACTTCAGTCCAATCTTCCTCGCAGTATCTTCACTCATGAAGTTGTGATTTGCACCACTATCCACCATAGTGAGAACAATGCCATTCCCAATCTTCATCTAAACATACTCCAACTTTTTCCTCTCAAGATCTCTTCGTGAGATCACTTTCGTAGCCACTGTAGCTCCTAGAATTTGCATAATCCCAACAGAAGTTTCCACGTTCTTCTTCACATTAGATTGTGCTATCACAGCCACTTTCAATCTTGAAGGACAATTCTTCACCATATGTGGCTCTTCACATATCCAACACTTCAATTGCTTCTTCGTCTTCATCTTATCATACGATCTCGAAGGCTCTTCTTTTGTAGACTTTTCTTTCGGCTTGTCAGTTTTTTTCTTCTTCTCTTCGGTTCCTTTATCATTATGTTCTACCAAGCAATCAACAGCTGCAAATGCTTCTTCAAGTGTTTTAATATTTTTCCTCTTCACCTCATTGTGTGCCCAAGGCTTCAATCCTATAACGAAATTGAATACCTTGTCTCTCTCTGCCATGTCAGAAAGTTCCAAAATTGCACTTGAGAATTCTCGCTGATAAGCTTGTAGGCTCCCTGTTTGCTTTACATACTTTATCTTCATCCTTGCATCCCATGTTTCGTCTTGTGGACTAAAATGAGTTTGCAAATCCTGCCTTCTTCATATCATCCCACGAAGTGATCTCTATAGCATTGCCATTGGAAATCTGGTCCATCTCCTTCACCACCACATCTTAGCATCCTTCATCAAGAACTTAGCAGCTACTTTGACTTTGGCCTCCTCATTTGACATCCCCAAACGTTCCAAGTATTTCTCCATGTCCCATGGAAAGTTACCAAGATTTTTCGCACTCCTTGTCCCGTCAAAAGAATCAAGTTCCTTGACTTTCACATGAGCCACTCCTCCACTAGATTTATGCCTAATAACCTTCTTCAAAACGCTATCTCATTTCGAGCATCTCCAAGATCATTCTGCAACTTCAAGATTTCCGCCAAACCTTGCTCCCTTGCAGCTCCAATCTCTTTGAATTCCTTCTCTATTTGCATATACATCCATTCAGTATACTCGTATCAGACCTTGAGGTCATCAAGTTCTTATTTCAACTTCAAGTAGCCATCCTGAATCTCAACATTCTCAGCCTTCATAGAAGTTACTTTAGAAGCTAGTTCCTCCATTTGATCCAACACTTTATCCATGAAAGTGGTCTTAGCATCCCTACTAGATTTGCTCGTCATGACTTGAGCTTCCTCTGCCCGTTCTTCCAAGACCATAAACCGATCAAAATCCTTCATCACTACTTGTCTGAAGTGTAGAGGCACACCTCTCTACTTCTGCAATCTCATTCGAATGAATCAGGGCTCCAATACCAACTACAAGTGTAGTGGGATCAACTTTTCTTCACATATCAGTAGCCTCTGATACCAACTATCATGCCCCTATCCTGACGGTAGTCTTTCAACCGCTTATAAGAAGGTGCAACACCACCACCCAATTTCTTTTCACCAACACTTTCAAGTGTGGACTATGCCTAACATCCAATACTTCGAATATTTTCACTTCACTAAGCATTCATCATTCATTTAACACAGCGAAAACATTAATTTTAACTTCATTCACATATACAAGTATACAAGTACACTTAATATTTTAAAGGGAGGAGAAACTCCTTGATAAGAGCTTGCCCACAATAATATAACAGTATATTTTTACAAGTTCATATACAATCAGCCTCTCAAGGCAACCCTAAAATATCCTTGGCAAAACAATGCCAAATTGTTATTTCATAAATTCACCTGAACCATCATTCACCTCAGCCCCACTTATCATGCAGCCCTCACCCGGGGCGGTCTGCCCTGCCATGCAGCCTTTCCCACCATTTGGCCCTTCACCGTGTCGCCTGCCCGACCTCACTGTGCATCTCCATTGTTTCTTCGTTCCACGGGTCGTGTCGCCCGGCATTACCATTCACCTAGTCACAGGTCGTGTCACTCGGCACTACCGTTTACCCAGTCGTAGGTCGTGTCACCTAACGCCCATGCCCAACTCTATGCCTGGTCACACTTCACTCATCCGTTGTTTCTCCCGGCTTGCGGTCGTGCGGCCTTACCCGAACTCAAGTCACCCACCCAGCGTGCCGCACTATTGTGTGGGCACGCCCTAACTCGTCCGCAATTGCCCTTCGAACATCCATCAATCCACCAACTCACTGACCATCCACTCACCTAGTTTGCCCGCCCGTGAGCTCAGCAAACCAACCACCCACTCGTCATCTTGCCTCCACCGATTCACCGGACAGTAACCACCCGTGGGCAGACCCACCCTGCGGCGACCTGACCTGCTACTCACCCATGCTATGTTCTATGGTTCTTCCTCCATCCTCGCCTTGGCACTTCGGTCTCACACCGCCTACACCTCAACTCCTTCGTATGGCCTCCCACTTTGCACTTCCAAGTAAGACTTGTGTTTGTTTGTGTTTTCTCCACCATGCATCATCCTCTTACTTATACCATCCACCATGGCTACAATGTGGGTCGGCCCACCCAGGCTGACCTCCCAAATTGGCTGCCCATGCCCCTACTCAAGGTCGTCTTGTCCATCATGTAGCCCCACCAGGTCCACTTACCCAGCCACACTCTGTATAAGGTCTCCTCCCATGAGTTTGACACTTAGCCAAATTTCCATCTCTCTATTGGCTCGTCACACGCCAACTCGTCTGAACGTCGCAACTTTCATCGCAACCTACTCACCACTCTCCAACTTGTTGCCCATCGACTCGTCGCATGCCAACTCTTCGTGTTTAACCGAGGGCACGTCACCCCAACTCATCACACGTCACATGCACGACTCATGGGCGTGATAGATGGTATTGTTGAAAATGGCAACAAGAAATGCTAAAAATAGAAGTGCTAAAAATAGCACTACTATAAATAGCAGTTCGGGTACCAATGTTGGATGTAGCAACAAGGAATGAAAAATGGAAGTGTTAAAAATAGCATTTCGGGATGGATTCCAATTTTAGTCAGTCCCTGGACTAAAATTGAGAAGTAAAATTCGAATTTGATCATACCAGCTATTTAAAAAATAATTAATTAATTCACCATGAGTTAATTAGTTGTGAAAAATCAAACATGAAGTCTATGGGAGGACATGCAACAGTTTCTTCATTGATTGAGGAATTTATCCATAAGTTAAAGAGATAAGGATGAGTTGTAATATTGAGTTGTAATTAGTTGGCTCAGTTAACTGAGTCAAGTCCAATTAAATTAATTCAAACAGTTTGTTGAATTAATTGTGAGTTCAGTTAGTTAATGCATGCTTGCATATAACTGTTGCACTTCAGATAACTGAATATTCTCTCATAAATAACTCATGCATGTTAGTTCAAACAAAGACTCAATTGAGATCAGAGGAAGGGATAGTGTATTATCAGTTGGAGGAATTTTCCTATAAAGGAAACTCATCCATGCAGAAGGAATTATCTCCTTCAGCTTTGTGTAGTTATTTCTGAGCCAAGTGAGCAGTGTGAGGTGGGATTTCACTCTTGTGGAAGCACTGGTCCCCAAGAAAAACAACACAAGGAAATAGGAGGCTTGGAGGATAGAGGAGAAGGTTTGTGAGAGGCCTTTGACTATCTATGAGCAGCAGAGGGATTGCAAAGAGAGCAGGATAGCTTGTGAGTTGATTCTTTTTGTAATCCGGACTATATGTCCACTTGTATGATATACAAAGATTAGGGTTTTAGGCTGAGGCTTTCCCCGGGTTATTCTTCTGCATTCATGTGATTGCTTTCTCTTCATCTATTATATGTGTTCTTATTGATCTTGCTCATATTGATTAAGATTCTGCTATGTTTGTTGTAGAAGTAGATCTTGTATTTTTCTTTAGTATATTGCATTATCAGGTGATCTACAGTGGGAATTTCTACATGGTATTGGAGCAAAGGTGATCAAGGAGAGAACAGTATACAATA
The DNA here is from genome assembly GCA_000404065.3 of Pinus taeda. Classification (NCBI taxonomy): domain Eukaryota; kingdom Viridiplantae; phylum Streptophyta; class Pinopsida; order Pinales; family Pinaceae; genus Pinus; species Pinus taeda. Next base: position 210,161 of record APFE031123388.1, read on the forward strand.
AGGGAGAAGTTTGAAGTTTGTGGTTCCTGAATATATAAATTGAGTTCTTATCACATCTCAATTTCACCAATGGCGTTCAACGGTTTAAGACTCGAATATGCTCTTGATGGCAGCTTGAATTATATAGCCTAGAAGGATCACATGGAAGTAGTATTAGAGGATATTGGTCTAAAGGACTTCATTGATCAAGAAGTCCCCAAGCCTGTAGCGGCTAGTGCTACTGAATTGGCGAAATGGAAGAAATGTGTGGCTAGAGCAAGGAGAATCCTTCTAGAGGGAGTTCGAGACCACATAGTCTTGAGTCTCCATGGGAAGGAGACACCATTTTGGATGTGGAAAACATTAAAAGATCTATATCAGAATAGTAGTGATCAGAGGAAGATGGCTCTGAAAGACAAGCTTCGGAAAATCAAGTGTGAAAAGGGTGACACGATCTCTACATTCCTGAACAAGCTCACCACCTGCAGGGATGAGCTTGGAAGTGTAGGGATCACGACCGCCAATGATGACATGGTGAGTATTTCTCTCCTTGGTCTTCCTAAGAGCTGGAATAGCTACCAAGACTCAGTAAATGGAAGAGAGAAACTGCCAGATTGGGAATGACTTTGGTTGGATACGATGCAAGAGGAGATAAGAAAAAGCACCAGAGATGGTTCTTCATCCAAGGAGGGTGAAGAAAATTGTCCCTTAGCAAGAAAGGCGAAGAAGGGGAAGGAGAAGGATTCTCATTCCAAATCCAGTTCTTCCCATGGTGGGAAGAAGTTTGAAAAATTGAAAATGCGATGCTTTCATTGTCATGAAGTGAGCCATTTTGATACAAATTGTCCACTGAGGAAATCCAAGAAGGGATCTGTGGAAGGATCTGAAGATGAGGCATTGGCCTCACAGTTCGAGTTGGATTTCACACTCTTCACATGCATGGTTTCATCCATGGTGGGAAGCAATTGGTTTCTTGACAGTGGAGCTTCTTTCCATATGACTGGCGACAAGAGTTTGTTTAGTACCTTGGAGGAGAAAGATCTCCAGATACTCATAGTGATGGGTAATGATCAAAAACATGGTGTCTCAAGTGTAGGCATGGTTGTTTTTCAGAGGGAGCATGGAGCTCGCATTACCTTGACCGATGTCAGGTATGTACCAGGACTGAAGAGAAATTTGATGTCGATCGTCATGCTGGAAGACAAGGGCTATGATGTAGTCTTCAGTAAGGGAAAGTTTTTCCTTTGACACATCACCACGAGACAGGTGAAGCAGATCGGTTCACGGGTCAAGGACCTGTATGCCCTTGAGGTTCAAGATGCATGCAAACCCTTGAGGACCAAGGCAACTAATGGAGACTTGGTGGTTGAGAGGGAGAGTACATTACCTCTCAACATGCAGCGCCAAAAGAAGTCTCAGACGATTATGGAGGAGCCATGATTGGTGAAGTAGCTTCAGGAGGTTGTGGAGCAGCCACAACTGGGGAAGCTGAGAGGAGATTGAGTAGAGGCATCTACCTCCATTAGGGGAAAATTTCGAGCCAAGTGGGCAAAGGGATCACATGCAGCCATACCTCCAGGTAGGAGGTGGGGCAATGTGGAGTGACAGTCCCAAGAAGCTGGAATAGGGACAGGATCATTGAGGTACCTAACCTCTTTGATTAGACCTTGCTACAGGAGCCCCGATGAGGAGTAGCAGGACTGGCTGAGTGGGTAGAGACAAATGCGGATGGAGCGACAGAGAGAGCTACAGTGCAGGAGTCCCAAGACTATGTAGAGCTAACAGGCTGTAGCAATGCGAGAGGCATAGGAGTGTTGCACTAGTGCAGGATGGCACAGAGAGGTGTGTAACGGTGCGAGATGCATGGAGTGTTGCAGCAGCTCAGAGGTCAGAGAGGGAGCACTTTTCAACAGCAGATGGAGCTTCAGCATCAGAGGATGTTTAGCCCAACAGAGAGGTCAGTTGGGAGTTCTTTTTGTTTCTAGAGTTGTTGGAGTAATAACACTTGGGAGAAGTGTTGCATGCAAAACATTCCAAAGGTTCAGGATCAGGTTCAAGTTGAATGCCTTTTTTGTTGAAAGGGAGTGTTGAAAGTGGCAACAAGAAATGCTAAAAATAGCACTGCTATAAATAGCAGTTCGGGTACCAGTGTTGGACATAGCAACAAGGAATGAAAAATGGAAGTGCTAAAAATAGCATTGCTACAAATAGCATTTCGAGATGGATTCCAATTTTAGTCAGTCCCTGGACTAAAATTGAGAAGTAAAATTCGAATTTGATCTTACCAACTATTTGAAAAATAATTAATTAACTCACCATGAGTTAATTAGTTGTGAAAAATCAAACTTGAAGACTAAGTGAGGACATGCAACAATTTCTCCATTGATTGAGGAATTTATCCATCAGTTAAAGAGATAAGGATGAGTTGTAATATTGGGTTGTAATTAGTTGGCTCAGTTAACTGAGTCAAGTCCAATTAGATTAATTCAAACAGTTTGTTGAATTAATTGTGAGTTCAGTTAGTTAATGCATGCTTGCATATAACTGTTGCACTTCAGATAACTGAATATTCTCTCATAAATAACTCATGCATGTCAGTTCAGACAAAGACCCAATCGAGATCAAAGGAAGGGACAGTTTACTATCAGTTGGAGGAATTTTCCTATAAAGGGAACTCATCCATGCAGAAGGAATTATCTCCTTCAGGTTTGTGCAGTTATTTATGAGCCAAGTGAGCAGTGTGAGGTGGGATTTCACACTTGTGGAAGCACTAGACCCTAGAAAAAACTGTGCAAGGAAATAGGAGGCCTGGAGGACAGAGGAGAAGGTTTGTGAGAGGCCTTTGACTGTCTATGAGTAGCAGAGGAATTGTAGAGAGAGAAGGATAGCTTGTGAGTTGATTCTTTTTGTAATCCGGACTATATTTCCACTTGTATGATATACAGAGATTTGGGTTTTAGGTTGAGGCTTTCCCTGGGTTATTCTTCTGTGTTCATGTGATTGCTATCTCTTCATTTGTTATATGTGTTCTTATTGATCTTGCTCATATTGATTAAGCTTCCGCTAAGTTTGTTGTATAAGTAGATCTTGTATTTTGCTTTAGTATATTGCATTATCAAGTGATCTACAATGGGAATTTCTACAGGTATCACGAGGCCGTGCTTCTTCAGTGGAGTCAATGAAATCCATGTTCTCACTTTCAGCGCAAGCTTGCAAGGAGAATCAAAGGAGTGCCTTGTGATTTGAGGTGTAGTTATGTGCATGTGGTTGTAGTTATGTAAAGTGTAAAGTTCGCCAATAAACAACGATTTTGTTAGTTGTAGATGTTGTGCTAGTATTGTCATTTTATGGGAGATTTAACATGAATGTTGATGTGATCATCGTTTAATAACAATTTTCAAGTTTTCAGTGAATTTTTATGTTTTTATTGAGTAGCAGTAAGGATCATGTGTATTTTATAATGAATAGGTTACCAAAAATGTCTAGCATCAATGAATAAATGAAAAATCTTCTAAGATATAATTATGGGATTTTATATTTTTGTTATGGTTTAACCAACAATATATTAACATGGGTTTCATTTAAATTATATCTCTATTATCTCGACATCTTGATTTTAAGAAGTAAGTTCATGAAATTTTGTGTGTGTTTAATGAGCAAGATAATTCAAAGAGATATTGATAATGTATATTAAGTTGTTTATTGTTTTATGATTATTAGTCCATGTCTCGTCAAAGGCTATAAAAATAGCTTTGAGTCAGTGTGTTGATTTTCAATATTTTTCTGATTTTATTGTAATTTTAATCAAAGTTTGGAGAAAATGCTTAATATTCCTATTTTGTTGTAAATTCAAAAATAATTTTCTAATTTTATATTAATCTTATTTCTAATTTTTTATTGCCTGAGCTAGCTCTGATGGGACATAATTCCCCTCGTGGGGGGCATTTTATTTTTGGTATTTGTGAGTGCCTGACAAATAATTTTAAAATTAGAAAAAGACTAATTTATGAGTGCCCATTCTGTCAATAAGTGCTTTAGCACTCTGACATTGTTATGTTGCACAACCCAATGATGTCAGAACTGACATGGTTGCGGGTCCTCTACATAGACACGGGAAGGGGAGGGGGGCTAAACGAATCTTCTATTCACTGTGTGGTGTGCGATGGTTCATTTTCTTAGTTGGAACCTTAGGATATATATCATTTTTGTGTTCGTCTCACCGAAAGCACCTAGACATGAATAATTTGATTATAATTGTAAATGCACTTTTATGGAAAATGTTATCACTTAAGAAGCGATTACTAAATTGTTCACATCAGTTTGATTGTGAAGGTTAGGTGTTAGTCCAAGTTCAGTTTTTCAATGTTCAATGTATTGTCTAGGTCTTTAGAATCTTTGTGGTATGGTTACATAAAGGTCAATAATTCGTTCTCACTCATCATTGGTCCCACAACCTGCATATATTCCTTGTATCAAGTTTTTTTTAAGGTTCTTATGGATTATAAAGCAGTTTAGGTGTTTTCGTAGCGCGGAAACAAGTCTAGGCGTTTTCGTAGCGCAAAACCCAAATTTTACACTGGCTGCGCTACGAAATCGGGGATTCGTGCGGATCCGTAGAAAATCCTGCTCAGTTGTCATATCTATCAAAGTCCATTATGTTTACATCATCAATTGTCTGTTTATACACTTCGCCTATCATGTCCAACCACTTATCTTCATCATTAGAGTCGTTAGGTACCTTGGTACGCTCAGATTTCAAGTTTCAAGGAAAGCCAAGCACTCACGATCATGATTTGTGGTTAGATTCATATGTAAGGAATAAATTGTCAAGTGTTCAATTTGAATTCCTTGGAAATTAGGCGAGCCAACTATCAGGCGAGGCAGTTTTCAAGCGAGGTAGTGATCAAAGTGTGAGATAGTGCCAGTCTTCCAAATTTTCATACTGCTGGAGTTTCATGGAGGGATCTGCAGAGAAAAAAGAGCATAGGTTAGGCAGATGTTTGAGGAATGAACCTGAGGGTTTAGACAGCATCCTAAAGAATTATGAAGTTGCATAAGCCTTCAAACAGGTTGGGTGTTGGAGGTTTTGCGAAAAACTTCAAGGAGGCCATATACAAGTCACCAAGGAGTTCGCTTTAAATTTCACAGGATTGAATTCAAAGGTTGGGGTACTTGAGTTGTCAATCTCTCCAGAAGTTATATCGACAGTCACCGAGATTCTAAGGGGACAGGAAAAATGGTTTAAAAACTTCATGTTTGACATGGCCCCCTGCAAGGAATTTCTGAAACCGGAGTTCATCAATTCAAACTTAAACAAGTCCATGCCCAGAAGTTCTGTCAAAGATTCATATGCTAATTTGCTTACCTGCATACAGAGGTACTTCACCTGCGAAGGGAGGTATCATAAGGTGTATCCTTATCACTTCAAGCTACTTCTCCATTTCACTAGAAAGATCTCTATTGATTTACCCTTCTACTTGTTTCGTAGCCTGGGAGAAATGTGCGATAAGGTCCAATTAAAGAAGGAAGCCTGTGAGACCTCGTTGTTTCATCACGGCTTAGTTAAATTGATACTCCTGCATGAGCTCCAGAAGATAAATAAAGAATGGTCTGTGTTCATGTTTATGTCTAGCTTCAAGACTGAAACCGGTCTCAGTCCTCAGGCTACGAAAATCCCTCCACCAGCAATCAGTCATCGTGCAGAAACAAGATCCAAGAGATTTGTAAAATTGAAGGCTAGGAAGTAGGTAAAAGAACCTACCAAGCCACTGATAATCCAAGACACACCCCAACAGTCCCAGAAAGAGAAAACTCAGATCAAAGAGGGTGTACATGAATCATCTACAGGTGAAATAGTTCAGAGAAGAATGACAAGGAACCAGTTAGCCAAAGAAAATGGCAAGACAGTGGTTACTGAGGAAAGCCCAGTTTCAAAGGGAAGTCTTAATGACTTACTGCAAGCTATTGATATTGAAGAATCTCCCTTGGTTCAAGCAAATTTGATAAAATCAGGAAAGGACAAGACCAAAAAGATCAAAGCCTTGAAAAATCTCAAGTTCGATGATGTGGTTGCTAAATTTGTCTTTAAGCCAAGAAGACCAGTAACGAAGCATTCAAGATAGGTACAAGAGACACTGCTCGAAGCAAGTGAAATAGAGGAGATAGCACAGTCTCATGAAGGAAAAGATAAAGGTAAGGCAGTTATCCCTCAAGAAGAATATAGTGTTGAAGAGTTAAAAAAGAAGTTGAAATTAGCAAACCTGGAAATTGCTAGATTGAAGAAAGCCTCAAGAAAACATGCAATCAAGGAAGCTCATTTTCGACAAAATGGAGGCTCTGTGGGAAGACAAAACAATTCAAATACCTGAGGTGGTCGACTGTAATGCTCAATACTACACATGGTCAGTTCCCGCAATAAAAGAAGCAAAATTCATCAGAAGATTTAATATGAAACTGAGAGCTGGGATCAAGGTTATGAAGAGAAAAATTGAGGAGTTGAAGATAGAGCTAAGCCAGTAGGAAAGATCTCCTTAAGAAAATCACACAGCAAGTAAGGTTATATCCCAAATTTTTGATGATTTACCTTGTTGCAGCTTTTCCTCAGTTTTGAATAGCCTAAGGACAGTTGAAAGGAAAATTTCCAATTAAAAGAAGCTCAAGACAGTCAGATGTTGGTATTAAAATTGTGTTTTATGATTACACAGCAGTTTCGTAGCGCGCTACAAAACTGCTGAAAATGACGCATAATGCACAGCAGTTTCGTAGCACGCTACGAAACTATTGTAGCTACATAATTAAAATCAGTCGACCAATTTTCAGTAATCAAGGGGAAACTTTTGTGAAAGGGGAGTTCAAAAAAGGATCATTTACAATGTGCAAGAAACTGGCAAAGGTAAAACAAGCGGAGGAAAAGATATATGAACTATAAGCTTTTTTCATACAAATGACCACCGCTAGTATTGTCCACGACATTTCAAACAGCATTGAAGACGTTTTGTCTCCATACGAGTATATGGGAAGGGTCTACAGCACATCAAGAACGTGGCACTCCAATACACTTTTGTGTAATCAAAGAAGAACGTCATGGTTAATTGGTCTCAAATATCCTTGAGGAAACCGGAAGCAGGAAAACAGGGGCAGTTTCCTACTTTGCAGGAGCAGTAAAGGAGATAAAACATTAAGGGCCAGAAAGGAACTTTAAACATCCATCAAAGTTAAACTGAAGGGAACCACTTGTTAGAGAATGAGTTTTTATTGTAATAAATGCTATTATCAGCATGATGTGGAGTTAGACTCCTAATTGTCTTAGGTTTCTAAAACTTCCAGTTAGCAGTTGTTGTATTTAATAGTTATTTAAAGTTTGAATAGGTGTCATGGCAAGCAGAATTCGAGTTCCCCTCATGCTGGAGGAGGAATCTCAGCTTTGTAAAGAATTCTATATATAGGAGAAAGAGCAATGTACTTAGGGTTGGAAATTTATTGAGAAGAGCTCTAACATTTGGCTTTATGTAAAAGACTATGTTTTTAGTAATACAGTATTGGCTTTGCTTCTAAGGAATCATAAAGAATTCAATGTGATGAATGTCTTGTGTTGTCTTTTCCTATTATCTACAGTGTTATGAATATGTGATTACTTATAAATCACTAACAGTGCTCTAATTTCCTTCATATATTCATAAACTGTACTAGCCTTCTATGTGTCTGGTGTGTTCTAGTTATGTTGGATTCTGAATGCCTTGACTTCTATGCAAAGCTAATCTTACTGTCACTACTGAAGCATATCTGACTCCATAAGCCCAATGGATACTTTCTAATTTTGTTTTAACCTCTTATAATTGTTCATTTTATTTCATAGAGTCAGCCATCTTATTCATTATCCAAATCTTTAATCTTGTGAGAGAGCCCTCTCAAGTTGAGGAGGCTAAGATTCAGCCTAAAGTAGGTTTGAAAGAGTTACTTGAAGTCTACCTGATCAGTACCCTGTCAGGGTCTAGTTTTGAGATAACATTTTGGTGCATCTGTTGGGAGTCTGAAGATTATTCATTCCCGAAAACGAGAGACTGAACTTCTGAAGGTAGCAGGGGCCCAGAAGACTTTTCGAGGGTGCAATCTACCTTGGTGACTCCATACATTTTCAAAAGCTTAAAAGGTTGCTTCGAGAAGGAGATATACATGGAGCAATCCTGGCCCAGATCCACCTACTTCTGTGGACAATCCAAACACCATTTCAAGGAGCAGACAAAGATTTACTGAAACACCAGGTACTCCATCTTTTTCAAAATCTTTGCTCTCTGAATTTTCAAGAAGTCATGAGGACAAAATTGTTGATGATAAGATTCATGAGGTGTTGTTGAGGTCTGAAAATGAAGAAGAACTCATTGGAATTATTTTAGATTTACAAAAAAGAGGAATTGATACTTCGTCTTTAGTATCACAAAAAGATAAGGAGGAATTTTGGGAGGTTGTTACTTCTGAATTATTGTTAGAAGAGGAAGATTTAAATAAACTCAAAGAACTTGATCCTTTTGAAGTCTTACTCAAATCTAAAACTGGTCTACCCCTTCCGAATTGGAGTACATTTGTCAGTGGTTTGCAAAGCCCAAATAGTCCTTTCTATACCAACACCTTATCCTCTGCGTCTACTAGTCATAGTGGTTTTCAAACTCCAAGAAATCTGCCTCATATCAGTTCTATTTCCTCTATCCTTTCAGTACCTGTTATCATTGTTCCTTTATTAACCATGGTCGTACCTGCTAGGTATGCTCCATTAGCACTCCCTGTTGTTTTACATGACCTTCCTAGTAAATATGCTGCTATAATTCCAACATGGGGTGGGGATGAAGAAATCACAGCAGAAGAACATGTAGACGGATTCAATGATTTTGTTGACAAAGAGGAATTTGATGATGAGGATGTGAAACTAAGATTGTTTGCACAAACCTTCATTGGAGAAGTGAGAAAATGGTTTAAAGCTCTTACAGCCGGAAGCATTCATAGTTGGATAGAGTTTGAAGATAGTTTTCTAAGAAAATGGGGAAACAAAACTAATCCCGTCCAAGCTCTTACTGAATACAATAATCTTTGAAGAGCACCTGATGAAACTGTCCAAAAATTTTCCAAAAGGTTTAATAAAGTGTATAATTCCATCCCAGCCCATTTGAAACCTCCTCAGGCCTTAGCACAACTGAGATACGCAGAATCATTTGATTCTGACTTCTCTCTATTACTCAGAGAAAGAGACTCTGCTACTCTTGCTGACATGAAAAATGATGCAATCAAAGTAGAGGTGAACATGGTCACTGCTAAGAAGTCAAAGATGGGAAAAGCCAAACTGAAAGAAGAAGAGAAACCTTCCTCTTCAGCTCCAGAAGATAAAATTGATTCAATGATGAAGACCATGGAGAAGCTGATGGATTGGTTGGCTCTTGGGAATACCTCTGCTCCTCCAGCGCAGCAGGAACCTCAATTTAGAAATCCTCAGTTCAGAAGACCTCCAAAATCAACAAAGGCCAAGAGAAAATAGGAATCAATAGCCTGATCCTCCAGTAAGACCTCCTTTCCAACAGAACTTAGTTGATGAAGAAGATGAGCCTGAAGTTCCTGAAGAATATATCCATTGTCTTGATGAAGAAGTGTCAGGGATTTTCTTGACTAAAGAAGAACATGATGAATCCAGTATGATTAAGCAAGGAGAGGAACCTTCAGACTATTTAAAGGGTTATCAAAACGCTATCTTTAAAATGCAGAAACAATACAATCTCAGGAATAGAAATGTACCAATTACAGCAAGCAAAACACAACCCAAGAAGAATGCTTCAAAGGCTGTTGAAGACAAGAAGGACAACCTAAAGGTTGCTGAGGGTAAATTTGATTCTCCATCTGGTAAAAGAGACATTCAAACTCCATATCCTACTAAAGAAACTGAGAAGACTATTTCTGTTTTTAACCTTGAGAATGAAATTGCAAAAATCAAAATATCAGTCCCCTTTAGTGAAATCCTCAAGGTAGACAAATACAGAAGTAAGATTGTTGAGATGCTTCATTCACAACCAGGAGTAGCTAATATCTTAAATGTGCAAGAAGATAATCCTATTATTTACTTGGGTCCAAGACTTCAAGATGAACAGAATGAAGAGTTTCCTCCTTTCTACATAAGCATTAGCATTCATGATATGACTTTACATAATGCTATGTTAGATTTAGGGGCATCTCATAATCTTATGCCCAAGGTAATCATGGAAAGGTTGGGGTTGCAGGTGACCAAACCATATAAGGATTTATTTTCTTCTTATTCAAAAAGAGTTTAATGCATTGGTTTGATTTAAGATGTTGTTGTGGGGCTAACACAAATTCTAGCAAAAACAATTGTCATGGACATTGTTGTCGTCGACATTCCACCGAAGTTTGGGATGCTGCTTTCAAGATCATGGGTTGCAAAAATCAAATGCACGATGCAGATGGATGTTACTTATGCTAATGTTCCTGTTTTTGGTGAGCAAAGGAGGTTGTATCGGGAGACCAGAATGGCTTATATGGTAAGCAGCAAAGACAAACCTCAAAATTTTCTGATTTATTCATTTGATATTGGCCTCGGATCAGCCATTCTTTTCAATGAATCAGCTGGAGATGAATCTGAGAAGAGGTTTTCAGAAAATCAATGCCAAGGAGATCAGCAAGAAGATGAAAAAGAGAAAATAGGTGGGTGGTCTTTATACTTTGATGGATCAGCAGGAAGAGAAGGGGCAGGAGCTGGGATTTGGATCACAAGTCCTAATAATGAAAGTAAGTTTCTCTCCCACAAACTAAATTTTGATTGCACTAATAATATGGCCGAGTACGAATCTCTGATTTTGGGCTTAGAAGCTTTGTTAAAGTTGAAAGCTAGAAACATTGTTGTTTGTGGAGATTCTGAATTGGTAATTAAACAAGTGGAAGGTGCTTAACAAACCAAGGATATAAGGATGAGGGCATATAGAAATTTAGTGTTGGATATGTTGGAAAAGTTTCAGGCTTATTCTTTTACTATCAAAACCAGAGACCAAAACTCTATTGCAGACTCTCTTGCTATTTCTGCCAGTCTTTTTATTATTCCTATGCACTCTTCTGAAAAGTATGAGGTGGAGGTTTGTCATTGACCAGTTATACCAGATAACATCACTAATTGGCAGGTCTTTGAGGATGATCAGCAGGTAAAGAATTTCATTGAATTAAAGGAAGAATTTGAGAGGACTCAAATGGATCAGCAAAGTATGTTTGTGGAATCAAAGGAAAAGTCTGAAGTCTTACAATTAAAAAACAACTTAATTCCAAAGGGTCTCATTCCCCTTGAGAAATTGTTTGATCAAAATTATGTGTTCAAAGCTCCAAAATTACAAGCTGATGAGGAGGAAGTAGAAAGCTGCAATTTAGGGGATTCGGTTGTACCTAAGATGGTTAAGATTTCGAAATTTCTTTTCGCTGATATGAAGGCTAAATATGTTGAGATGATGAAAAGGTTCATTGATGTTTTTGCATGGAGCTATGCTGATTTGAAACAATATGATTCTTCTATTATCTAGCATACCATTCCTATCAAGGAAAATGAAAAACCTTTCAAGCAAAAGAATTAATCCTCTCCTTATGCCATTGATTGAAAAGGAAGTGAAAAAACTTTTTGATGCTAAAATTATTGTTCCAATTAGATTCTCAAATTGGCTTGCTAATTTGGTCCCAGTTAGAAAAAAGAATGGAGAGATCAGGATTTGTATAGACTTCAGAAATTTGAATAAAGCTTCATTGAAAGATAAGTATCCTCTTCCCAAGATGGATTTAATTCTACAAAACATTGTTGGTTCACAAAGGATGTCTATGCTTGATGGCTTCTCAGGGTACAATTAGATTCTTGTGCATCCAGATGATCAAGAGAAGATAGCCTTCACAACGCCATGGGGAACATTCATGTATGCCAAGATGCCTTTCGGTCTCATGAATGCAGGGGCCAATTTTCAAAGAGCAACGGATATTGCCTTTGCTGAGGAAAAGGACAAATCAGTGGTTGTCTATCTTGATGACATCACAGTTTTCTCAAAGAGAGAGGAAGATCATTTGAAGCACCTTGAAAGAATTTTGCTGAAATGTAGGAGATTTGGTATCTCTCTTAATCCCACTAAAAGTATTTTTGCTCTAACATCAAGAAAACTTCTTGGTCATATCATTTTTGAAGAAGGAATTAGGATTGATCCTAATAGAGTTATTGCAATTCAAAAGTTAGATCTGCCAAGAAGTAAGAAAGAGATTCAATCCTTTCTTGGAAAAATTAACTTTGTTAGACATTTCATTCCTAACTTTGCTAAGCTTGTCAAGAATATAACAAAGATGTTGAAGAAGGGAGTGGACTTTAAATGGATAGTTGAAGCAAATAAATCTTTTGAGGAAATCAAGAAGGCACTCACACAAGCACCAGTACTTATCAGCCCAGATTTTACCAAGGAATTTCTTATTTTTACATTTGCTTTTGAGGATACAATTGCTGGAGTTTTGCTGCAAAAGGGAAATCAAGGTACTGAACAACCTATTTCTTTCTTTAGTAAGACATTAGCAAATGCTGAACTGAAGTACAACATCCTAGAGAAGCAATCCTATGCCGTGGTGAAAGCTATAAACGATTTCAGAATCTATGTTTTGCATTCTCACATTGTTGCTTATGTTCCAAATGCTGTTATAAAGGATATCCTAACACAAGCTGATCCGGATGGAAAAAGGGGCAAGTGGATAGAAAAATTGTTAGAGTATGACATTGACATCAAACCCACCAAATTGGTTAAGGATCAAGGCTTAGCCAAGCTGCTGACATAGTCAAATTTGGACTATCTTGACTTTAACTTGAGTACAGAGATCTCAAAAATTTCTGAAAATGAAGAGGAGTTGGTCCAAATAAATGAAAAATTCTTGGTTTCAGAATGGTACAAGGACATAGCATTTGTTCTACAGCATAATAAAGCACCTACTAATCTTTCAAAGTCCAAAGCTCGGTTTGTCAAGCTGAAATCTTTAAGATATTTTGTGTATGACCAAAATTTGTTTTGGAAAGATGCAGGAGGGATTTTGTTAAACTGTCTCCTTGAAGAAGAAGCTGATAAAGTAATCGATGAATTTCATAAAGGAGATTGTGGAGGACATCACTATTGGAAAGCTACTGCAAACAAGGTCCTAAGGGCTGGATATTTTTGGCCAACTATGTTCAGAGACATTTATAAAAAGGTAGCTACATGTCATGAATGGAAAATATTTGAAGGAAAGAGGAAGCTTGTGCCTTTGCCTTTGCCTCCTATATATGTTGAAGCCCCATTCCAGCAGTGGGGATTGGATTTTATAGGAGAAACTCATCCTCCTCCATCAGGTCAACATCGTTGGATTCTCACAGCCACCAATTACTTTACCAAATGTATAGAAGTGGTTCCCACAAGGCAAGGAAATGATTCAGTGATTATCTCTTTCCTAGAAAATAATATATTATCTAGATTTGGTTGTCCAATGAAGATTATAACTAACAATGCACAAGCTTTTAAGTCCAAGAAAATGATCAATTTTTGTCACCAATATCACATTACTCTTGGGAATTCTACTACTTATTATCCGCAAGGAAATGGCCTTGCTGAATCATCAAATAAAAGCATTGTAAGGATTATTAAGTTGTTGCAGGAAAACAAGAAAGCTTGGCATTTGAAATTGAAGTATGCTTTGTGGGCTGACCAGATTTGTACGAAGAGATCTATTGGAACATCGCCATATGAGTTAGTATATGGTGCTGAAGCTATATTTCCAACATCACTTGGAGTACCTGTAATGAAGCTAATTCAAGGATTACGGGAGGAACCAAATGTTGTACAAAGGAGAATCAATCAACTGATAGCCTTACAGGAGAAAAGAAATGAAGTGTATGACAGTCATCAACAAAGTCAGAACAAAATCAAGAGAACATTTGATAAGAAGATCAAGGAAGTTACTTTTCAGATCCATGACAGAGTGCGGAAATGGGAAGCCAGAATCGAAGAGAAGGTAAGCATGGTAAATTTGAAAATTTGTGGAAAGGCCCATATAAAATCGTTGCTTTTCATGGAAACAACACTTACATTTTGCAAGAAATTGATGGAGAACCATATGCTGTTAATGGTAGGTTCCTAAAGCATTATCATTGATTGAAATACTATTAGTTTCCCATAACATTATATATAACCGTTTTTATCAGTTTTTCTTTTTGTTGTAAATAATGACAAGCTAAAACAGAAGGCTTAAGCCCAAGGTGAAGGCCCAAGAAGCTGTAAAAAGATGCTTGTCAAGCAAATCTATGTTTGTCATAAAATGGATAAAGCACTGGACCTGTGAGTTCTTAGTGTACTATAGGAGCACACTATCCCAAGTGGAGCCACTGTTATCACTTAAGAAGGGATTACTAAATTGTTCACATTAGTTTGATCGTGAAGGTTAGGTGTTAGTCCAAGTTCAGTTTTTCCATGTTCAATGTAGTGTCTAGGTCTTTAGAATCTTTGTGGTATGGTTACATAAAGGTCAATAATCCATTCTCATTCATCATTGGTCCCACAACCTGCATAGATTCCTTGTATCAAGTTTGTTTTCAGGTTCTTATGGGTTAAAAGTAGTTTAGGTGTTTTCGTATCGTGGAAACGAGTCTAAGCGTTTTCGTAGCGCAAAACCCAGATTTTACATTAGTTGCGCTACGAAATCGGGGATTCGTGCAGATCTATAGCAAATCCTGCTCAGCTGTCATATCTATCAAATTCTGTTATGTTTACATCATCAATTGTCAGTTTATACACTTTGCCTATCATGTCCAACCACTTATCTTCATCATTAGAGTCGTTAGGTACCTTGGTACGCTCAGATTTCAAGTTTCAAGAAAAGCCAAGCACTCATGGTCATGATTTGCGGTTAGATTCATATGTAAGGAATAAATTGTCAAGTGTTCAATTTGAATTCCTTGGAAATCAGGTGAGCCAGCTATCAGGCGAGGCAGTTTTCAAGCGAGGCAGTGATCAAAGTGTGAGACAGTGCCAGTCTTTCAAATTTTCATACTGCTGGAGTTTCATGGAGGGATCTGCAGAGAAAAAAGAGCTTAGGTCAGGCAGATGTTTGAGGAATGAACCTGAGGGTTTAGATAGCATCCTAAAGAATGATGAAGTTGCAAAAGCCTTCAAACAGGTTGGATGTTGGAGGTTTTGCGAAAAACTTCAAGGAGGCCATATACAAGTCACCAAGGAGTTCGCTTTAAATTTCACAGGATTGAATTCAAAGGTTGGGGTACTTGAGTTGCCAATGTCTCCAGAAGTTATATCGACAGTCACCGAGATTCTAAGGGGACAGGAAAAATGGTTTAAAACTTCAAGTTTGGCATGGCCCCCTGCAAGGAATTTCTGAAACCGGAGTTCATCAATTCAGACTTAAACAAGTCCATGCCTAGAAGTTCTGTCAAAGATTCATACACTAATTTTCTTACCTACATACAGAGGTACTTCACCTGCAAAGGGAGGTATCATAAGGTGTATCCTTCTCACTTCAAGCTACTTCTTCATTTCACTAGAAAGATCTCTATTGATTTACCCTTCTACT
Source organism: Pinus taeda (assembly GCA_000404065.3). Classification (NCBI taxonomy): domain Eukaryota; kingdom Viridiplantae; phylum Streptophyta; class Pinopsida; order Pinales; family Pinaceae; genus Pinus; species Pinus taeda. The sequence continues at coordinate 225,746 of APFE031123388.1, forward strand.
TGTTTCGAAGCATGGGAAAAATGTGTGATAAGGTCCAGTTAAAGATGGAAGCCTGTGAGACCTCGTTGTTTCATCACGGCTTAGTTAAGTTGATAATCTTGCATGAGCTCCAGAAGATAAATAAAGAATGGTCCGTGTTCATGTTTATGTCTGGCTTCAAGATTGAAACCGGTCTCGGTCCTCAAGCTATGAAAAGCCCTCCACCAACAATCAGTCATCGTGCAGAAACAAGATCCAAGAGATTTGTAAAATTGAAGGCTAGGAAGCAAGTAAAAGAACCTACCAAACCACTGATAATCCAAGACACACCCCAACAGTCCTAGAAAGAGAAAACTCAGATTAGAGAGGGTGTACATGAATCGTCTACAGGTGAAATAGTTCAAAGAAGAATGACAAGGAGCCAGTTAGCCAAAGAAAAAGGAAAGACAGTGGTTACTGAGGAAAGCCCAGTTTCAAAGGGAAGTCTTAATGACTTACTGCAAGCTATTGATATTGAAGAATCTCCCTTGGTTCAAGCAAATTTGATAAAATCAGGAAAGGACAAGACCAAAAAGATCAAAGCCTTGAAAAAGCTCAAGTTCGATGATCCGGTTTCTAAATTTGTCTTTAAGCCAAGAAGACCATTAATGAGGCATTCAAGACAGGTACAAGAGACACTACTCGAAGCAAGTGAAACAGAGGAGATAGCACAGCCTCATGAAGGAAAAGATAAAGGTAAGGCAGTTATTTCTCAAGAAGAATATAGTGTTGAAGAGTTAAAAAAGAAGTTGAAATTAGTAAACCTAGAAATTGCTAGATTGAAGAAAGCCTCAAGAAAACATGTAATCAAGGAAGCTCATTTCGACAAAATGGAGGCTCTGTGGGAAGACAAAACAATTCAAATACCTGAGGTGGTCGACTGTAATGCTCAATACTACACATGGTCAGTTCCCGCAATAAAAGAAGCAAAATTCATCAGAAGAGTTAATATGAAACTAAGAGCTGGGATCAGGGTTATGAAGAGACAATTGAGGAGTTGAAGATATAGCTAAGCCAGCGGGAAAGATCTCCTTAAGAAAATCACACAGCAAGTAAGGTTATATCCCAAATTTTTGATGATTTACCTTGTTGCAGCTTTTCCTTAGTTTTGAATAGCCTCAGGACAATTGAAAGGAACATTTCCAATTAAAAGAGGCTTAATACAGTTAGATGTTGGTATTAAAACTTTGTTTTGTGATTACACAGCAGTTTCATAGCGCGCTACGAAAGTACTGTAGCTACATAATTAAAATCAGTCAACCAATTTTGAGTAATCAAGGGGAAACTTTTGTGAAAGGGGAGTTCAAAAAAGGATCATTTACAATGTGCAAGCAACCGGCAAAGGTAAAACAAGCGGAGGAAAAGATATATGAACTATAAGCTTTTGTCATACAAATGATCACCGCTAGTATTGTCCACGACATTTCAAACGGCATTGAAGAAGTTTTGTCTCCATATGAGTATATGGGAAGGGTCTACAGCACATCAAGAACGTGGCACTCCAATACACTTTTGTGTAATCAAAGAAGAACATCATGGTTAATTGGTCTCAAATATCCTTGAGGAAACCAGAAGCAGGAAAACAGAGGCAGTTTCCTACTTTGCAGGAGCAGTAAAGGAGAGAAAACATTAAGGGCCAACAAGGAACTTTAAACATCCATGAAAGTTAAACTGAAGGGAACCACTTGTTAGAGAACGAGTTTTTATTGTAATAAATGCTATTATCATCATGATGTGGAGTTAGACTCCTAATTGTCTTAGGTTTCTAAAACTTCCAGTTAGCAATTGTTGTATTTAATAGTTAGTTAAAGTTTGAATAGGTGTCATGGCAAGCAGAATTCGAGTTCCCCTCATGCTGGAGGAGGAATCTCAACTTTGTAAAGAATTCTATATATAGGAGAAAGAGCAATGTACTTAGGGTTGGAAATTTATTGAGAAAAGCTCTGATATTTGGCTTTATGTAAAAGACTCTGCTTTTAGTAATACAGTATTGGCTTTGCTTCTCAGGAATCATAAAGAATTCAATGTGATGAATGTCTTGTGTTGTCTTTTCCTATTATCTACAGTGTTATGAATATGTGATTACTTATAAATCACTAACAATGCTCTAATTTCCTTCATATATTCGTAAATTGTATTGGCCTTCTATGTGTCTGGTGTTTTCTACTTATGTTGGATTCTGAATGCCTTGACTTCTATGCAAAGCTAATCTTACTGTCACTACTGAAGCATACCTGACTCCATAAGCCCAATGGATACTTTCTAATTTTGTTTCAACCTCTTATACTTGTTCATTTTATTTCATAGAGTTAGCCATCTTATTCATTATCCAAATCTTTAATCTTGTGAGAGAGCCCTCTCAAGTTGAGGAGGCTAAGCTTCAGCCTAAAGTAGGTTTGAAAGAGTTACTTGAAGTCTACCTGATCAGCAGCCTGTCAGGGTCTGGTTTTGAGATGACACAAAAATAAAATAAAATTATATAAATATGTATGAGCAACTTAAATATCTTAAATGTAATTTCGATCGTGCAGATATTTCACTTTGCAAAGGAAGCTTCCTCTCCGCACAAGGGCTCATTAAGTCTTGGCATATTACATAACACATATACGAGCAAGACTCTCATCATTACAGTTTCAAAATTGATCGGGTTCCAATACATACACCAGTAACAAAAAGTAACAGGGTAACCAAAATAATTACTAGTTAAAACCTACTAAGTATGCCATTCTTGGGGTTTCTTCCCCTCAACACCAAGAAATAATGTATTAATATCTGACCCTAGATGTAATAAAAGTAGCATAGAGGAGGGTGTAAAGCGCATTACAAATCATTGGATACATATTTATCATAATGTCAAGATAGGTTTAGTTCCTCCTCCACTAATAGAAACTGAAGATATTCCTATACCTGTTATCACCCCAAGAAACTCTCCTAGGTTGTATATCAAAGATGCTCGGGAACATTACAAACTCAACATAAAATGTTGGAAAATGGTGGATGAATGGAATGAATGATGCATATTCAAGCCAGATAACCACTTCTACTATGCCTAACCCCAAACATGGGTGAACACCCCCAGACTACAAGGCTTTAGACCACCAATTACTCATAGTTTGAGGATTAGGTGAACATGGAGAATATTGACCACACTAGTAGATGCACAAGACCATGTGATGGTTGGCTGCAACCAGTAAAGAGGTCTGCAAATCTATTTCCTAATGCACAGACAGGATGACAGCTCTCTGGGACTAAGAAAACGGAAACCTGCATAGCATATTCAATGATACATAATAGATTCTAACACAAAGGTAGGATGACAACCCCTCTAATGCTAAACATCAAGAGCACATAAAAATACATAACAAGCACAACCTAGAACAGAGTAGAAATGGAAAGTGAGCAATTAACAGCAAAAGAAGCTTGTATTAGCTGAAAATGAAGACCAGACACTTCAGGTATCACAGTAGTTACAGTCTCCAAAAGTTGAACCTTACATCAGAACTACAACCATCATCCTTGATTACATCTGTGTTCTGGGTATATATAGAGTTTGATTACAAAATGTTCAGCTATCCTATGCGTGGAGGGGTCATAATGGACCACCAACTGCTTTAATTATCTAATGGAGTCTCTGCTACGATCTGCTGGCTTTAATGAACAAATTGACCTTTTGAGATACTCTGTTGTCCTTTCCTTCTTCGGCCATACTGCTCCTTGAACGCAGTGGTTGAAGAGTGACTGTGTCGGGTACAGGTAGTTGGTCACCTTCGTCCTTTAGATGCATGGGACAGGTTGCGGGCGTTATACAGAATGGCGGAGGGACAGAGTGAACGGAGGAACGAGGCAAACTGTCGGATTACACAGATCAACGACGGAGACAGCACGACAGGGGTTATTGGGATGGTGAGGCAAAGGACGATCATCGATCGTTGGATCCAGTAGACGAACGGCAGAGATCATTTTGTAGAGGGTATCAAAAGATACGAGAGCGGGGAGATCGCGAGCCGTTGGATCTCGGGCGGGGAGATCCAATGATCATCGGGCAGCTAACGTGCGCGGGTGATAACGCGCGAGGGAAGTACGACGGCGGTAAGCGGTATTCCCCGCACCGCTTATGGGGGAGGGCAAAATTCGTACAATGGGCACACGATGCAATAGAACTGCGACGTGTGGCGGATGCGATAGGCGGGAAACCGCTTTCCCCGCGGGTTAACACGCGGGTAGTTCGCAGGTGTGGAACGAACGAATGCCGTCGGACCACGCGACGGACGGTCGGACGAAGGGGGAAACGAATGGAGTTTAACAAGCGAGGAAAGCACGGAGACCGTCGGATCGTGATGCGATGATCCAACGGTGCAGGTTTAATTGCATGGGTTTCCTATTGTTGTGACAGGGAAACGGTGAATTTGATGATTAGGCAAAAGCGCGCAGTTACATGGGTTTGAAGCTTAGCGCCTAGGGCTAAAAGATCCTGGATTTTCACAGAGTTATAGAGTAAAAATGGAGATAGCAGGGTTTATAAAAGGTGAACAGAGTGAAGGAGTAGGAGAAGAATGACCGATACACATCCCTTCTGAGCATAAATGACTCGATCAGGCCTGCATTTGATCCTCGAATTGTTGGATTATAGCAGAGCTAACACTGGCTCCTTCTGGGGATGAGATCCTCCCTGTGAGGTCTCAAGAACTGCAGACCAATTTCCTTCATACAAAACCAACTTAAAAACATTGCCTAGTATCCATTGGGCATGGAGTCAAATTAAGTCTACGCTTAAAACCTGTAAAAGAACATGCCTACAAATATTAAGGCCTGAGAATCTTAAGCAACATAAATCTTGAAAAACTGGCCATCTGTTGGGCCATCAAAATTGTTTCCCCTCCTCTCGACCGGTTCATCATAGATCAGCAAAATTGGGTTGATTTGATCCTCTACCTCAAAGAGTTTAGGGAATTTGACCTTATCTGGTAGATATGGATCAAATTTCATCCCCTTTCTGTATGCTCTCCTCCTTGGATGTTCTTCATGGGAGCTTTTGTACACCTTCTAAATAACAATTATGGTTGTGTACTTTTATTTATCATCTATGGCCTGCATAATTAACATGAATTGCAAACCAATGTATTCTTGTGTGGAGGACACACATACATCACCTGCTCCTTCATCTTTTTTTAGAACACTCCACATCCAAGGAGGTGTCCCAAAACTGTGCACCCTCTTCCTCTGTCATCTGACAAGCTGCCCTTTCAAGCTGTGTGGAGGCCACCTGAGCAGGCATCAAAATATCAAGACTGAGATGATCAGTATCAGCCTTGGGCATTGAGCTATGGCCTGCCTCAGTGCCTAGTGGGAAACTGTGAGGGATTGTTTCTTGAACAAATAGAGAAGCAAAAGATGATGGGGAGCTTTCTTCTCCCTTTTTGATCATTGTGCTGGGGATAACAGCAGGCTGATCAATTTGCAGATCTGCATAGTCATGCGAAGATGGGTTGGCTTCAAGCTCAGGGTCTTCGAGGATGCAGGGACTTGCTGCTGGTTGCTTCTGTTGATGAGCTTGTTGTTCTGCAGATACAACAAATTGGTGAGCAGTGCCTATAGATAATGACCTCTCATAGGTAGCTCTGGTTAGGAAAGGGGCACTACCCTTATCTTCCAAACCATGGACCTCCTCCTCTTCTTCAAACTACTCTTCCTCCATGACTATATTCTGAAAAAGGGTTTTCACCCTTTTGTCTTCGTTTTCATCTTTGTTTCTTTGCAAAATCTGCAACTGCTCTTGTGCTCCTCTATATGGATTTGGCTTTGGAAGAGTAAAGGAACAAGGAGCTCCTGCTTCCTGAGAATACTACTCAGCCTCTAATCTGGAAACTTCAGAGGCTAATGCCTCTATCATCCTAGCCAATATATCGATCTTAAGATCTGAGGATGATGAGGACTCACCCCCCTGTCTTCTCCTTTCATCATCACCTTCGAGTCTTTCTGCAGCAATGATGTTTGCTTCTAATTCAAAAGCTACATTTTTCATATCAGCCAAAAAAGCACATCTTCTTTCTTTTAACAACAGGTAGAACTGAGAATCAAAGGCACTGGCATAAGTAAACATAGCAGAAGTAGGGGTGGGTTTGACTTCAACTGGTATTCTGTTGTACATATGGTTGAATCTCTTGTTGAAATCAGACAGCAGCTCACCATCTTCTCTCTACAAGTTCCCAAATTCAGTATGGTAATAGAGCAGATATTTATTATGTCCCCAATGCTTTAAAAACACATCATCTAAGTTCTCAATATCTGCTATAGACCTAGGGGGTAATTCTTTGAACCATTTTCTAGCTTCCTCATCTAGGATTTGGACAAAAACCCTCATCCACACTAGGGAAAATTTTAAGAACCCCCCCAAAATTTACATGTATAATAAATGGGCGAATCTCCATGGTATATAGGAAAAATGGAAGGCGATTTTATCAATAAATGATATGTATGCTATAATTTTTTGGCTCGCTCTCTCACCGGCATGGCGAATATTTTACTGCATTATAAAATCTTGTGTTTATTGAATACACAAATGAAATCATTGCATTTCTTTAAAATATATTTTGAAATCAAAATTACCAAAATTACATATCGATAATCTAGTAGGTGTAAGATAAAATTCACCCGTGCCATAAAGCATGAGAAAAAACCTAATACTATATAAAAAACCAAGAAAAAATCAAATTCATCACTTCTATGTTCCTGTTTGCAATGAGAAAAATTACCCAAATTACAATTTGTGTACTCCACTTCTAGGGACCTCGTAACCACCCTGTCAATACACAAGTATGTTCCCGTTTGCAATTAGAAAAATTACCCAAATTACAATCTGTTTACTCTAGCATATGTTGGAAAAGGATGACTAGTGTAATTAATTCATTCCTTTTAGCCCTGGATTTGTTTTAGTTTAAAACAGAAGTATACAAATATACTTGTCCAATGTCTATGCTTTAACCATTCAACTTAAGATGTTTTTACAATATAATTTCCTAAGTCTATTTAATATCTTCATTATCATAAAAACCAACCTATATCCATCTTAACTCCACATCTACCACCCTTAGGGGGATGAAATCTATTTATCCCTCTGAGCACTTGGTAGACCCAGAATTAAGATGGATCTAAGATAGAATTTCCCCTTTAAATAGTCTATGCTCACATGAATACCATGGGTCAATACCATGGGTTATCATAAACCTGGAGCTTAAAAATTACTC